>CAUYQU010057192.1:0-250212 GCA_963574635.1 Cheracebus regulus | reverse complement strand
CACAATGCCTCCTAAGTCCTCATATCCAAAAAGTAATGTCTGTTCATTATTTTGGATAACATATAGTTCCTCTCTCGGTTCCTACTTTCCCTCAGCTCGACTCCCCCAACTAGGGATCTGTGTCCGGGCTCAAGCTCACCGTATGACGAGGCCCATTTCCCAGGGGCCTCACGGGAGCGATCCCCACAGATTCCCTCAGAGACAAGAGGCCCCACCTGGCTGCAGCTCCTCTTGGGAACCAGAGGTGTCCAGGACTGTGGGATTGTCCTGGTCTGGTAGCCTGTGTGACTGGGCAGCAAGGCCTTCACCTCTGAGTCCTGGAAAGCTGTGCTCACCCCATCTCGGGCTTCTGTTTCTGAGGTCCTCTCCATCTCATTGGTCAGATCTCCACTAAGTTGCTTCCTCTGCAAGCTGGGCTGTCCACCATTGAGCCATCACACTCTCCTCCTTCCCATCACGATCTTCAAAGCCCCAGGCCGGGCACGGTGGCTTCTACCTGTAATCTCAGTACTTCGGGAGGCTGAAGCTGGAGGATCGTGTGGGGCCGGAGTTTGAAGTTACAGTGAGCAGTGGTCACACCACCGTGCTCTGGCCTGGCGGCACAGCCTTTATCACGGTGGGAAATGATCTCATTTCTGAACACTTGTTTCCAGGCTGGCTGGCTGACTCCCTCCAACGAGTACTCATGTGAATCAGGTCTTTGTGGCCACGTCCTCCACAGCGAGCCTGAGCTGATCGATGGCCTCGTCCATGAATGTGGATGCTGGGGCTCCAAGAAAGAGAGCACCCGTGCTCTGTTTCTCAAACTCTTTTGTTCCCTTGGTGTAGCCTACAGGAATTGTGTTCTGTGCAGCATCCTCCGGGGTGCACTGACTGACAGGCCAAGGTCTGAACTGCCCAGCATGCCCATGAGGCCCTCCCATGGCCTCCGCCCAGCCTCGACATATACATCCATCCAGCACCACCAGGGGATTCCCTAGTCTGTGGGCTGCTTCCCACCTCTTGGCCTTCATTCAAGCTGTCCTCAGGCCACCTTCCAGGAACCCTCCCTGGCACTCCAGACCTCTCTCCACCCTGAGTGAGGAGTCTCCCCTCTGACCTCCCATAACAACGTCCTTGGTGGTTCCTTCGTTACACTTTCCATAAGTGTCATAATTAGCTGTTCACCTGTTGATCTCTGCCATCAAATCGTGAGCTTCTAAGGGCTGAACTGTGCAATTCCTGGCTCGTAGTTGGTGCTTAGTCCATGTTTGTAGGGCAGGTGGATGGGTGGATGGTAGTTGGATGGGTGGATGGATGGATGGATGGATGGTTAGATGGATGGATGGGTGGATGGATGGATGGATGGGTAAATGGATAGCTGGAAGCTGGATGTATGTATGTGTGTATGGATGGATGGATGGTTAGATGAATGGGTGGATGGATGGATGGATGGATAGATGGATGGATAAATGGATAGGTGAATGTGTGGATGGATGGATGATTGGATGGATGGGTGGGTGGATGGATGGGTGGGTGGAAGGATGGATGGCAAATGAATGAGTGGGTGGGTGGGTGGATGGGTGGATAGATGGATGGATGAATAGATAGGTGGATATGTGTATGTGTGTGTGTGGTTAGATGAATGGGTGGATGGATGGACAAAGATGGGTGGGTGGGTAGATGGGGGTGGATGAGTGGATGGGTAGGTGCATGGGTGGATGGATGGGTGGGTGGATGGATGTATAGGTAATGTGTGGATGAGTAAATGGATGAGTGGGTGGGTGGATGGGTGGATGGATGACTTTTACAAGAAGCAGCTAGCCCACCATTTGCATGAGGGCCCAAGGTGGCTCATTAGAATTGGCATGTGGTTGTGCAAATGTCTAAGCTGCCAATTTTCCCACATCCAATTACAATTAAACCCTGCCTCTGGAGCCTGCCAGCTGTTCTTGTTGTTCCTTGTTTTTCTCTTTTTTTAAAATTTATTTTCTTCAGAGACAGAGTCTTGCTATGTTACCCAGGCTAGCCTTGAATTCTTGGGCTCAAGGGATCCTCCCACCTCAGCCTTCCCATAGTTGGGACTACAGGCTGTTTTCTCCTTGTTAGCCTTTGCAAATGGTTTCAAGAGTTCAAAAATTAATCTATCTGATGTCATAATGAGAAACATCCTGTGATGCTGTTAGTTTTTCCAAGTTGGCATTTTCTTTTTTCACAGACTCGTAGAGGTTCAAGGTGACAAAGTCCTGTCTTTCTGTTTGCATACACATTTGCCAAATTCTTCACAGCATCGGATTCATTTGGTCTTTGCTACGGTCTTTCTTCTCCATAGTGATTGGAATTAAAATGATAAGTTCAGTAAACTTCCCTCTTCTGCCCTATCAGATTGCTGAATTCAGACATATTCCATGTTCCTAGCATCTCAGAGCCTCCCCTCCCCATTTTTCCCACCCCAGTGATGACATCAGGCATTTGTCCTCCCTGTGTGCTGTTCAGGAGAAGAGGACTTTGGGAACTCCGCCACTGTCCTGTGCCCAAAATCTGACATAGCTGAAGACACAGGCTGGTCAGCCTTTGGTTTCGATGAGACTGTTTAGAATTGCACTGTCTTTCTTTACCACAGAATGACATTTCATAGTAGTTCAAACCACAGCAGGGCCGTTGCAGGAGTCTGTGCCGCCTTCTGTAAGAGAGTAGCAGGAAGCAGCATTCAGGCAGCAGGTGTGGGCGTGTCTAGCAGCCGCCAGTGGCAGGACTTGTAGACATCTGGGTGAACATGCTGAGATGACGCTGATGCGCCAACTTGAGAATGCCAGTGACAAGAGTTCAGTCTCTGTGGTGAGACACAGGAAGCTGTTGGCAGGGGAGGTGCCCCTTGCTCCTCCAGCGTCTGCTTTTCGTGGCTCACTGTCCTTCTGTGCCTTGAACGGTGGCCACATCTCACCTGTACTGTTCCTTCCTCACCACAGGGATGGACCCCCCGGGTACCAGCTCACTTCTTGGCTCTGTCTCGTTATGTGTGCAGCTGTCCGGCTAGACATGGCTTTTGGGGGACACACAGCATCTGGTCTACCCCTGGGGTCCTCCTCATGGCCCTACCCTGTCTGTTCAGCAACTGGTCACCGGGGATCAACACCCTTCTGGAGGCAGTTTCCTGGGCCACTGGTATCCCAACAGTGGCCCCTGCTGTGGTTTGAATGTGTGCCCCAAAGTTCATGTGTTGGTAACTGAATCCCCTCTGCAGCAGCGTTGACAGGCGGGACCTTTAAGAGGTGATTAGGTCATGAGGGCTTTGTCCCCCTGAATGGATGAACGTTATTGCAGGAGTGGGTTTGTTGCTGCTGCAGTGGGTTCCTTCCCCCTCTGTCTTGCCCATGCGATGCCTTCCTCCATGGGATGACACATCAAGAAAGCCCCGGTCGGACGGGGCCCCTCCACCTTGGGCTTCCCAGCCTCCAGACTGTGAGCCAGAACATTTCCGTTGATGATGAGTGACCTAGACTGTGGTACTGTTACTGCGTTGTAGCAGCAGGGAACCAAGGCACCGTCCACATGGCCCCAGGAGTGGCTGACCCAGAAGGACCCGGGCTCCTACTCTCGGCGAAATCCTGGGTCTACCTCCGCGCTCTGCTTTCTTGTTCCCCTTGGCCCTTCCAAGCCCAGCTGGTTCCCTTGGGCAGTGCCTCATTGGTTTTCCTGCCTGTGGCATCTCTGTATGGAGCCCCTTGGCTCTGTCCGTCCATGCATTCTCCCCACCGTGCTCCCAGAGCTTCCAGCCGACCTGGGCAGGGAGGCAGGAGAAGGCCTTTCCTGTGGCAAGCGAAGGGTGCCAGGGTTTGAGACGGCCGTCAGCGATCTGATCCACCCATGAGCAATCAGCCAGCCTTGGCCTGGCCTCGGTCGCAACCTGCTGGAAGGAGTCATTGTTCTTATGCCACAGTCAACTCTCTACTGAGTGTCAGGGCCCTTCCCCTATCTCCCTCCTCCAGGGGTGCTTCAGCAACAGACTCCTGTCCACACAGCCTGCCCAACCTCAGTGCGTTGGTCCAAGGGGGCTGGAGCTGCCAGCTGAATGCGTCCCAAGGGCTCTTCCTTTCAGGGAAACAAGCTCCTCGCCACAGGCAGGGCCCGAGGGTGCCATCTGCTGCCAGCAGGCGCTTTCCTCTCTTCTTGAAATGGCATCTCTTCTGATCACAAAACAATACTTGATTCGAAAAGAGACTCTGAAAATAATAATTTACCTGTAATCTTACTACTCAAGTAAGTGTAAGATTAATGCCTTACATAGAGTATCTTCCGCAGTGTGTCATTTATGTATACATGATATGTCTAATTTTTATTTTATTTTATTTATTTATTTTAAGAGACAGGCTCTTGCTGGTTGCTCAGGCTGGCGTGGAGTGCAGTGCTGCCCTCACAGCTCACTATACCCTTGCACTGCTGGCTCAAGCGGTCCTCCCACCTCAGCCTCCAGAGCAGCTGGGACTACAGGTGCACACCACCATGCCCGGCTAATTTTTGTACTTTTTGTAGAGACAAGGATCTTGTCATATTGCCCAGGCTGGTCTTGAACTCCTGGCCTCAAGTGATCCTCCCACCTGGGCCTCCCGATAAATGCTGGCATCGTAGGCATGAGCCACCACACCTGGCCTCTAATTTTTTAAATGCTGCATTTTTTTGTGTAACATTTTAACATTTCCAGTGAACTGCCCTTCTGCAGATAGTTTCACTGTATGGAAATGACCTAATGTATTGAGTCAACTCCCTGTCGATGCACATTTAGCTTATAAGCTATTTCTTGAATATGAGTTTGCTGGGTGATTACAAGAAAAACAGTCTCTTCTGTTGTTTGTTAGATGCACAGCTCAGTGATTTTCGGTACATCCACGAGGTTGTACAACAACATCACTGTCTAATTCAAAACATTCCCATCACCCCATAAAGAAAACCCTTCCGCATTAGCAGTGTCCCCATTCCCCTCCTGCTCCAGCTGTTGCAGCCACGGACCTGCTTTCTGCCCCTATGGGTTTGCGTGCTCGAGACGTTGCATGTGAATGGGATCATTCATACAGTGTGTGATCTTTTGTGACTGGCTTCTTTCACTCAGCATGATGGGTGTGTTTTTGTTCATGTTTTTGTTTTTTGAGACGGAGTCTCGCTCTGTCGCCCAGGCTGGAGTGCTGTGGCACAATCTTGGCTCACTGCAACCTCCACTTCCCAGGTTCAAGTGTGATTCTCCTGCCTCAGTCTCCTGCGTAGCTGGGATTACAGATGCCTGCTACCACGCCCGGCTAATTTTTATATTTTTAGTAGAGACAGGTTTTCACCATGTTGGCCAGGCTGGTCTCGAACTCCTGACCTCAAGTGATCCACCTGCCTTGGCCTCCCAAAGTGCTGGGGTGACAGTATGATGTTTTCAACATTCATCCACACTGTAGCACATGTAAGTGCTCCATTCTTGTCCATGATTGAAAACTTACTCACTCCATTACATAGATAGACCACATTTTGTGTATCCACTCAGCTGTTTTCCAAAGTGACTGTGCCATTTTATATTCCCATGAGGAAGAGATGAGGATTCCAGTTCCTCCACGTCCTCACCTTCCTCACCACAACTTGTTATTTTCTGTTTTTGTTTTTGTTTTTGTTTTCTGCGGCGGGGGGAGGGCATTATTCTAATCATGCTAATACATAAAATGCCATTTAATTGTAATGTTTAGCATTAACTGACAGTGCTATTGGGAATCTGTTCATGTGCTTATTAGCCATTTTTGTATCTTATCTGCGAAAATGTCTATTCAAATCCATTTTCCATTTGTTCACTAGCAGTTTTTTGTCTTTTTGTTGTTGGCCTGTAAGAGTTCTTTCTATATTGCAGATACTACCTCCTTATCAGGCACATGATTTGCAGAAATGATTCCGTGGGCTTTCTCTTCACTTTCTTGGTGGCGTCCTGTGAGGCAGAATGTCTTAAATGTGATGCAGCACAGTTCTGTTTTCTCTTCTGCTGCTAATGCTTTAGGTGTCATGTCTAGAAAGCTGCGGCCAAGTCCAGTGCCACGAAGATTTACTCCAATGTTTTCTCTTAAGAATTTTAAGCCTGGGCATGGTGGCTCACACCTATAATCCCAGCACTTTGGAAGGCCGAGGTGGGCAGATCACTCGAGCCCAGGAGTTCGAGACCAGCCTGGGCAACACAGTTAAACCCCGTCTCTACTTAAAATACAAAAATTAGCCAGGCATGGTGGTGTGCAGCTGTGGTCCCAGCTACTCGGGAGGCTGAGATGGGAGGCTCGCTTGAGCCCCAGGAATCGAAGCGGTAGTGAGCCATGATTGCACCACTGCACTCCAGCCTGGGTGACAGAGTGAGAAAGCATCTAAAAAAAAAAAAGAAAGAAATTTAGAGTTTTAGCTCTAACATCTAGATATTTGATTCACTTCAACTTAATTTTCGTGTGTGGTATAAGGTAAGAGTTCAGCTTCATCCTTTTGCATGTGTCTCCGCTTTTCCAGCAGCATTTGTGGAAAAGACTACTCCTTCCGCATCAGGTGGTCTTGGCACCCTTGCTGAGAGTCCGTTGCCCGTAAGCATGTGGGTTATTTCCGGATGCTCGGTTTGTTGGTCTGTATGTCGGTCCTAAGCTGGCGCCACACAGTCTGCACTACCGTTCTTTTGTGCCAAATTTCAAATCACAAGTGTGAGTCCTCCAACTTTTTTTTTTCTTCTTCTTTTGGCTATTCTGGGTCCCTCGAATCATTTCCATATTAATTTTAGGATCAGGTTGTCAATTTCTGCAAGGAAAAAAAGGCAGCTGACACTTCCATGTGGATTGCACTGAATGCGTGGATGGATCTGGGGAGTCTCACCTTCTCAACGATACTGTCTTCCAATCTGTGAACACAAGACATTCTCCCATTTATGTGGGTCCTTTAATATTTTTCAACAATGTTTTCTTGTTTTCAGCGTATGATTCTTGTACTTCTTTTGTTAAATGTATTCCAAGTATTTTGATCTTCTTTGTGCTATTGCAAAGGACAAAGGATTGTTTCCTTAATTTCACTTTCAGTTTATTGCTACCATATCTACACACAAGTGATTTTTTTAAAGCCTTTATTATATGTAACATACATACCACGAAATTCACCTTCCTAAAGCACACAGTTCAGTGATTTTTGGTAATAACACCCCCCGAGCCTTCTGCATCAGGCCCAATGCTAATCCAGCCTTCTGCCATGTACGTGCCACCTCTGTTCCCTTTCCTCTGCTCTCCCTGCCCCATTTCTTTTTTTCATATTTTTAATTTTTGTAAAATATATGTAGCATGAAGTCCACTATTCAGCCCTTCCTAAGCGTAGTTTCATGGCATTGAACACACTCAGTGCTGTGCAACTGCCACCAGCGTCCTCATCTTCCCCAACTGAAACCTTTCCCCATCACTCCCTCCCTCCCCACTACCCGACCTCTGCCCACCCTGGCACCCAGCATCCTACTTCCCATCTCTATGAACGTGATGGCTCTCAGGACCTGGTGTCGGGGACTCGGGCAGGATCCATCCTCTGGTAACTGGGTCATTTCACTAGCATGATGTTGCCAACATCCATCCATGCCATAGCCCGGATCCGGATTTCCTTCCTTTTTAAGGCTGAATAATATTCTACTGAATGATGGACCACGTTGGGCTTATCCATGCCTCTGCCAGTGGACACCTGGCTTGCTGCTGTCTCTCGGCTGCTGTGAATGTGGGCATGTAGTATCTGTCTGAGCCCAGCTTTAGTTCCTCAGGCTAAGGCTCTGATGAGGCTGGGGGTACTGAATGGAAGCTGACATCCTGGACAGTAAAGACGCCTCCCTCATTCAGCTCCCAGGGCAGAGGACAGCAAGGTCCACACCCCCAAGCTGAAGGCCAGGGGCTTCATCTGTGAAGCCTGCACCACCCAGGAGGGGAGAGCCACAGAGCATCGTCGGGGTCCCAGCAGAGGATCTAATCCCAGGGGCCCAGGCCCCCCAAGCCTCCCACCGTGGCCTCACATTCTGGTGACTGCTCAGCTTGTTAGCATGTCGCCGTGAGGGAGGGGGCCCCGTGCCGCTCTGGGGCCTCTTCCAGCCTCCTCCCAGTCCTCTGCCGCAGCCTGCTGCCCTGAATTCTCACGTGCGTCATGCCACTGTGCTTCTGCAGGGCTGATGTCATGAGGCTGTGTCCCTAAATTAGATACCAGGCAGTTCTGCCTGTTTCCCTCGGTGTGTGAAAGAACTCAGGCCATGTGTGATTCACTCGCGTTGGCGGGGCCGTGGCAGGCTTACCTCTGCCTCTGTGGCCTCTGCCGGTGAGTGATTAGATCACGGTCAATCTTCCATCCCATTGGTCCCGGACTTGGGACTGTCCAGAGTTTCACTGGAGCAGCGCTGACTCTTAAGACCTCACGTCTCTGCAGACAGACGCAGCCCCGCGTTTCCAGTGTGTGCCGGCAACAGAGGCCACCAGGCTCCAGAGCATGGACAGCCCTGGTTTTACTGAAATGGTGCAAACATTTTTTCTGAAATGGTTGCACCAGTTGACACTCCCACCAGCAAGGCGAAGGTTCCTGTTGTTCCAACCACACTCTTCTTACTTTCTAACAGGAGGATCCCTGAACATTTGGGCAAGGCTCGTCGTGAAACACAGCCAAGTAAAGGAGCCAAGCCCTCCAAAAGAGGCCATGCAGGACGCCAGTGGCAACTGAAAAAAATGATCATGACTATTTCTAGGCAGAGAAAAGATTTTGCATCCATGAAACAACAGTAACAGCAGTAAATTAAAAATCTGATAGCAGAAGTTTCAAAGTCAAGAGTAAAATTAGAAGAACAAATTGGGGGAAATTTCCCAGAAAATGGAACAAAAAGATATGATAGAAGAGAAATTAAAATGAGAGGGGCCAGGCTGCACCCCTAGCGTTGGGCAAGGTGAACCCCCGAGTTCGTACAGGCCCAGCTGTGAATGACATATAGGGTCAAGGGGGAACCCCTCAACAGCAGATCTGGTCAAAGCTGAGGACGCAGCTGTGGGAAGATGGAGATAGGAAGTGTGGGAGGGGGCGGGGGATCCTGTGTTCGTTTCTTGAGGCTGCTGTCACTGGCCTAAGCCCTAGAAGCGGTCTCACAGACTGGAGGCCAGAAGTCCAGACTCCGGCAGAGCCTCACTCCGCCCACAGGCTCCGGGGCTGGCCCCGCCCACCTCCCCCAGCTTCTGGGGGCTCCGGGTGTTCTTGGCTTGGGGCCGCGTCCCTGGTCTCGGCCTCCGTGTCCACGTGGGCTCTCTGCCCCTCTGTGTCTGTGTCCTTGTCTGCCTCTCATAAGGACTCTTGTCACTGGACTTAGGGCCTGTCTGGCTTACTCAGGACAATCTCTTCCTCTCCAGATCTTCACCTAATGACAGCTGCCGAGGCCCTCTTTCCAAATGAGGTCACGTTCACAGGCTCCAGGGGCTAGGGTGGGGGCTGCCTGACAGGCCGTTAGAAAAGGCATGCGAGGTGAGCTGACGCTTCCATCGGGGAAGTGGGTGGATATGAAGCCAGGAGCGCAGCCCCAGTCGGTGAGTCGCCACTGATGTCAATTCCAGGAGGCCCAGCAGAAATCAGAGGCCCAGAACAGGGCCAGGCCTGGCTCAGACCCCCACTGCAGCACCTGGCGTACGTGGTGAGGACGTCGTAGGTTGAGTTACAGGAAAGTTGTGTATCTGGGCAACAGATCCACGCCTGTAGGGTGGGCATCTGCGAGGACACAGACTTTCGCCTTGACCCGTGACCTTCCAGCTCCACGGCCCCTCCCTGTACCCCGCCCACACACCCTGTGTCTCCTTCTCCATGCAGCAGCTCCGAGGCTGGGTCCTGCTCCTCAGACAAGACGGGGCCAGAGGCAGCCCCAGCAGCCACACCCGTCGCCCCGCAGGCCACAAGAGAGAAGATCCGGTCCAGGTTCCATGGCAGCCACGACCTTATTCACCGCCTGTTCGTCTGCATTTCAGGTGCCCTGTCGGGGCCTGGGACGGGCGTGTGGCTTGAGGGCACATGGGCTGCACTTTAGTGGAGGTCAGGCGGGGTGTGTACAGCCTCCCCGTCACTTTCTTGTAAATGGCAGCCTGCTCTGCTGCTTAGGAGCAAGCAATCCTCACGGAGAAGTCTGGACTGACCTCACACAGGCGGGAGGAGGAGGAGGGGGTCTGTGGGTGAGGAAGGGAGGCATTTTCCTCCAGGGAGTGGCGGCGGGGACAATGGGGTTTGGGGACAGGAGAGCCACGACTGGTACCACCGTGGGCAGGGTCCACCCTGGGCTCCAAGCCACATAGGCTGCTGGGGGGCTGTGCCTGCGGTGGCAGGGAGGACATGCTTTGCAGGTAGACACATCTGGATGCCTGAGGGGCTGTGACAGTCTGGGGGTGGGCACAGTACAGGGGCTTTGTGAATGTCCCTCAGCACATGGCTGGGCCAGCTTAGCACTGATGGCTGTGGCCTGTGCATAAAAGGTGTGAATGTCAGTGGCAGACCGACTGTGGCTGGGGGGTCTGTGTGGTCCTCTCCCTTCCCCTGCTCTTTCTCAACTCCTGAGTTTTTATTCCTCTCAAGGGAATCCTCCCCCAGGGAGATGGGCCTTCTCCTTCCCTTACCGATCTGAGAACACGCTGGTCTTGGCTGTGAGCTCTGGCTGGGTCGGCCCAGCCCAGAGCACTGACCTCCGAAGTTCCTTCCATCCGTCCTTCTGTTACCGTGGTCTTCCTCCCTCAGGTGTGGCTGACCAGCTGCAAACAAACTATGCCAGTGACCTGAGAAGTATTCTCAAAACGCTGTTTGAGGTCATGGCCACCAAGCCAGAAGCAGAGGACAAGGACAAGTTAAGGAAGGGTGAGTGCCCACTCAGGACAGGCTCTGTGGCTGCACTGGTGGCTGTGTCCCTTGCCCACAGAAATCTGCACCTTCTGGCCCTGGGCAAATAGGGCCCCTACGAAGCCATCATGGACCCCAGGATTCACATGACCTCTGCACTCCACATGTGCCAGGCTGCCCTGCCTGGTGGGGAGCCAAGGGGCAGAGCAGCAGGCCCAGGAAGTGCCCAGACAGGCTACCTGCCCGGGAAGTGGCTCCACCCCTGCAAACCAGCAGAGGGGCCCACAGCTTCAGCTCCTGTCCGATGGCCATGCAGCAGCAAGGTGACCTCACTTCTGGCTCTGACGGAGGCTAGGAGTGCCCAAACCCTCCCTCCTAAGGATGAGACTCGGCCGTGGTGCAGCGTCCCTTCCCCTGAGTGCCACCTCTCAGAGCAGCTGTAAGCAGCTGACTCTGAACCCCCCTCCCTATAGGGGTAGCAGAGCCCACTGCTGCCCATGAGCTGCTGAGGTGTCACACACGGTTGGCACAGGACAAGCACACAGACACTCTCTCACAGCTGTCTTCACACACAGCACGTGCACACACACATGCACACAGGTCCTTATGCATACCCATACCCGCACACACATGTGCACACACATGCACACATGTTCTCATGCATACTCACACCCATATTCACACATAAGCACACACATACACACATCTTCTCATACATACCCACACCTGCACCCACAGACGTGCACACACACACACATGCACATTCTCATGCATACCCACACCCACACACAAATGCACACACATGCAAACAGGTTCTCATGCATACTGACACCCACACGCACATGCAAGCACACACATGCACACACGTTCTCATGCATACTCACCCACACACACGTATGCAGACACATGCATGTATGTTCTCATGCATACCAACTCCCACACACACACGTGCACACACACATGCACACACATTCTCATGCATACCCACATGTACACGTGCACACACACTTGCATGCACGTTCTCATGTATACCCACGCCCTCACAAACGTGCACACATGCATACATTCTCATGCATACCGACACCCTCACACATACATGTGCACACACATGCATGCACACATTCTCATGCTTACCCACACCCATGCACACAGGTGCAAACACACACGCACACATTCTCATGCATACCCACACCCGCACACACACATACATACACATACGTTCTCATGCTTGCCCACACCCATGCACATGTGCACACATTCTTTTGCATACCCACACCTGCACACACATGCATACCCACAGCCACACACACACATGCACACACATATGCACACATTCTTGCATGCCCACACCCACACACACATGCACACACACATGCACAAATGTTCTCATGCTTACCCACAGCCAGGCATATGTGCACACACACATGCACACATGTTCTCATGCATACCCACACCCACACATGCACAGACACATATGCACGCACATTCTCATGCTTACCCACACCCGTGCACACACACATGCATGCATGTTCTCATGCTTACCAACACCCATGCACATGTGCACACACACATGCACACACGTTCTCATGCATACCCACACCCACACATGCACAGACACATATGCACGCACATTCTCATGCTTACCCACACCCGTGCACACACACATGTATGCACGTTCTCATGCTTACCAACACCCATGCACATGTGCACACACACATGCACACACGTTCTCATGCATACCCACACCCATGTACACAGGCACACACATGCACACGTGTACTTGTTTCCCCACACCTGCACACACGTGCACACACACATGCACACGTGTACTGATGCTTCCCCCACACATGCACGTGTGTACTCATGCTTTCCCACACATGCACACACATGCGCACACACATGCACACATGTACTCATGCTTCCCCACACCTGCACGCATGTGCACACACACATGCACACGTGTACTCATGCTTTCCTATGCCTGCACGCACGTGCGCACACGCATGCAGCATATGAACATACACTCTCACACATACACGTACATTATCTTGAAGGGAAAACATCAGGGCAGGGACTGGTTAGGCACAGGGAGTCTGGCCCTTGGTTCCTGTAGGATCCAGGGCAGGAAAGGGGGCTCAGCCTCTGCTCGCCACCCCTGGTGCCCTGGTGCTGAGCTGAGGCACCTCTTCTGGCAGAGTCACTCCTTGCCACGGGCTCCTGCTCATGGAGTGTCCAGGCATATGGGGCAGCTCACCTGGTCCTGGAGCCCTGGCCCAACAGGGAGGAGGCCATGTGCTGATCCAGCTCTGCCCTGCAGAATCCACACCGCCAGGCTGCATTCCACCAGGGAAGTTGGCAGGACTGCTTTCTGGAAATCGTGATTCACAGACGGCAGGTGACGTGGCTCTGCTCTGCACACAGAGCCTGTAAACTGGGGTCCTGGCCACACACGGGCCATGCAGGGCCCCAGGGCTGGATGCCTCTGTCAGGGGGCAGCAGCCACAGGCTTCTGGGCCCCGATGTTGTGCAAAGGAGAGGCCCTTGGCCAGGAAGACCCCCAGCCAGGATCAGTGCAAAGGAGAGGCCCTTGCCCGGGAAGACCCCCAGCCAGGGTCAGTGCAAAGGAGAGGCCCTTGCCCGGGAAGACCCCCAGCCAGGGTCAGTGCAAAGGAGAGGCCCTTGCCCGGGGAGACCCCCAGCCAGGGTCAGTGCAAAGGAGAGGCCCTTGCCCGGGAAGACCCCCCAGCCAGGGTCAGTGCAAAGGAGAGGCCTTTGCCCAGGAAGACCCCCAGCCAGGGTCAGTGCCCAATATTCCATGGTGGCACCTGCCATAAGCCTGCCAGGGGCCTGGGGAGTTGACCCATGGCTGGAAGCCCCCAGCTGTGCCCAGCAGGTGCAGGTGACCCTGCCTCGGTTGCCTGTACCCCTCACCATACCTGACAGCCCCCTTTTCTCCACCAGTCACCCAGACTCTGCGGAGTGCGGCTTTGGAGGACTGTGCACTGTGCCAGGAGACACTGTCATCCTCGGAACTGGCAGCCAAGACCCGTGATGGGGACTTTGAAGGTGTGTGGGAGGCTCTGGCCTGGGACACTGCACCAGAAACCAGTGGGGGCCGTGGGAGCCAGCCTTCCTCCTGGGGGAGGGGCTGCAGGCCACCCAGTCCAGGTGTGAGGGAGCTGGAGACCGCCCCTGGGAGGCTGGCTGGAGGCTCGGCAGCTTGGCAGTCTGGGATGGGAAGGAGGGCCCAGGGCAGGTTGGGAGTGCCAGCCCAGCCTACCTGCCCCTGCCGTTGCTGATGTGAAGCTGCTGTTGTTGTGACAGACCCCCCTGAGTGGGTGCCAGATGAGGCCTGTGGCTTCTGCACGGCATGCAAAGCACCCTTCACCGTCATCCGCCGGAAGCACCACTGCCGCAGCTGCGGGAAGGTGGGTGGGACCCCGTGCACAGAGGGTCCCCCAGCATTCAAGGGTGACCATGGACACAGCCTGAGGTCTGGCAGTTGGGACCAATGCCCAGAGAGGCCGGCAAGGCCTGTGGGATCTTGTGCAGAGCCCCTGGAGGTCCTGGGCCCTGCTCTGACTCCAGGCATTTGGCCATGGAACCTGGATGGTGCCCAGGTCCAGTCCCAGCTGCTGCAGGGCCAGCCACAGGGAGGGGACAGCTGGTGTGAACTGGAGCCTGCAGCAGCCTTGGTGCAGGATGTGGACCCCTCATGGAGCACAGCCTCCTCAAGGTCCCAGCGCCACAGCTCCTATCACCCAGGGCTGAGCAGTCCCTACCCACCAAAGCGGCCTGAGCTGGGTGGGTGGGCATGTGGGAGGGCAAGGAGCCAGGGTGGGTGGGGCCGGCCTGCTATGGACCCTCACTGCCCCAACCCCCTTCCAGATCTTCTGTTCCCGCTGCTCCTCACACTCAGCGCCGCTGCCCCGCTACGGGCAGGTGAAGCCAGTCCGAGTGTGCACCCATTGCTACGTGTTCCACGTCACACCCTTCTACAGCGACAAGGCCGGCCTGTGACGCAGCACCAGGGGCAGCCCAAACCCGCCCGGGGCCAGGAACCCCCAGGAAGGAGGGTCTATGCTGCAGGCGGGTCTCTGCATCTCATGAGGCCGCTGTCCCTGCTGCCCAGGCCTCTAGAGTATCCAGAGCCTCTGTCCCGCCCACCCTGCCTCCCCGCAGGGACCCCACCCCGGCTGCAGGGGCTGACGGGAGGTCAGCTTTGCCCAGCAGTGGACCCAGAGGAGCCTGGTGGCTGGCTCAGGGCAGGGTGCCTGGCGGGGAAGGCACGTCGGAGCTCTTTGGGGGCTGCGGGAATCAGGGTGGGTGATGGAGGTGGGCAGAAATGGGGCCACTCTGCGGCCTCTGCTGTGGTGGTGAATCTGGAAGCTGGAGCAAGAGCCACTCCGCAGGCTCTTTGTGCAGCAGGACTCCCCACGTGCCTCCTAAACCCAAAATGCAGGCAGCCCATTCTCCCCCACGGCGGCCCACCTCGTTCGCCAGCCCTCGCCCCGCCACCCCCATCCTTCCTCAGGACTTGGCTAAACAACATGCATCTCATTCCTTCTTGGAGGGGGGAGATGCGGGAAGCTGACCCAGTGGTCCTCTAGGCAGGCAGGGTGCTCCTGGTGTCTGCCCACCACTGTCCCCCTGCTGGTGGCATGGGGGTCCGACCAGGCGCTGACGCCATAGGCAGAGGTTGCTGGGGGCCTTGGGTTGGGCTTACCAATCAGCCAGGATGCCCGGGGCCCCCAGCGTGGCCACCACCTCTCCTTCCCTCCGCTCCCCTGGGAACCCTGCCCATTCCTCACACCCCAGAGTGGCCTGGGACCCAGGCTGCCACAGCTGAGTGTCCCAGCAGACACCTCCTCAGGCTTAAATCTCAGGCTTCACATTGCAATGACGATTGCAGTTTTATTTTTGGAGATGACACACCTACCGCTTCTTTTCTAGGATAAAATCTGATTACTATTTACCGGTGGAGTGCACATGCTAGAAGTGGCTTCTGGCATGGGGAGAGTATACAATGGAGGAAATATTATGTATTGAGATTATATTTATTTTCTAAATGCTGTAATTTGAAGCCATTTCCATAAATCTATTGAAGAATTACAGACACTCTCCTTTCTTCCATGAACGCGGATCCCTTTTCTCTGCCTGGAAGGCTATGGTGTTGGTGCCAACACACATTCTCCTCTAGGAAGCTGGAGGCTCCTGGACTCTTGGGGCAATTAAAGGGCAGGACTTGACTCCCACCAGCCCCCAGGAATGGTGGCCACCCCCTGCCTCCTGCAAGCCCCTTCTCACCTTCCAGGGCTCTGCCCCCACAATGCCTGTCCCCACCTGCCCACCCACCTGCCTGGGCATCTTCAGCTCAGCCCCTGGCCTGTGAGGGGGCAGGGCTAAGTGCTTGTGGCCACCCCAGCTTGGGGCCTGCCCCAACTGATGGCCCTGGTCATAGTGCTGTGCTGCTCATGCTCAGAGCAGCTGCCTTCTGGAGTGTCCCAGAGAGAAGGCAGGAAGGTGTGCAGCCTGGGCTGCCTTGACAATGGGCCTGTGCCATGGGACTCGGGTGCCCTTTCCTTTGGAGGTGGCCACTGGTGGGTGGGCAGATACTGGGGGCGCTTGCTTTCTGGCAAGGGAGAAAGTGTGTTGGAATGTGGAGCCTCATCTGAGCAGGGCTGTTATTTGGGAGCTGAGAAGGGACATCCTGGGGACTCTGAGCCGGCCTGCCCGCCTGCACGCCAACCCCGTGGACAGCCATGTTGCACGGAGCTGCACCACATCCCTTGCCTGCTCGTGGGCACCTATGCCGGCTGCTTCCAGGCCAAGGCAAGGAGTCTTCCTCGTCCACCAGGTCAGCGGTGGCAGAGGGAGCGGAGACCAGGAAGAAGGGTCTTCCCCCAGAGGTCTGGATGTGGCCTGTGCCCCGGCAGCCCTCCAGGCCAGCCCTGGCCTGCCTTGTGCAGGAGGAAGGGGAGAGGGCAGGCTTCCTCAAGAGCTGCCCTGCAGGAAAGCCTGGGGCCGCAGGAGCCCCCAGCAAGGGTGACCAACTGTCTTGTTCCCCGAGGAATGAGAGGTTTCCTGGGCTGCAGGACTTTCCATACTGAAGGCAGGACATGCAGTCACTCTACCCATCTATGGGGCTATGCCCACCCCAAGGGCAAAGCCAGGACCTGGGGGCAAGAGGGACCAGGCCAAGGCAGAACCAGCTGTGGAAGGCTCTAGAAGGGAGGGCCTGTTGCCTGCCCACAGATGGGGCTGGGGATCGCAGTCTCTGTGCTGGGGGCAGGAGAGTGCCATGGGCCAGCCCCTGTGAGTTCAGTTTCTCCACTGCTACCATCATTGCCCTCATTTCCTGAGCAGGCCTGTCTAATCCCACAACAGCCCCTTGAGGGAGCAGCATCCCTGTGTTGTAGATGGGGAAACTGAGGCTCGAGGAGGCCTGTAAGTGACAGAACTGGGTTGTGAGCATCTAGGAGGGTCTCCAAGAGGCAGACACAGAAATGTCCTCTGATGGGAAGCATTCCAGGAAGCACTGGCCATGGCCAATGGTGGCTGGATGGTGCCTGGAGGCCACTTCCAGGGACGGCTGCTGCAGAGGCAGGGGCTTGCCCACCCCTGAGCACCGGGTTCCTGGTCCCAGTAGCTGGGGAAAGGCTGAGGCTGCCTGGGCCAGGCCTCCATGCACTGCCTGGGCTATGTCAGGACCAGGAGGACCTCCAAGCTTGCTGTGTCCAAGGGGTTCAAGAGGAAGCTCTGGGGCAGACAGACCATCACCATACCTGATCTTGGGGATGCGGCACCCTGTCCTGCCCTGCCCACTGCAGCTGAGGCGTCTCCCGTGTCCCCCACTAGCCACACTGTGGTGGGTCCCCTGTGGCTCATCAGTTCCTCAGACCTTCCTCAGGCAGCAAGCTCCCCACCCACCCACCCAGGCTGTGCTGGTTCCTGGGCTGAGTGGGGGTAAGGAGGCCGTGAGCAAAGGGGCAGGTGGCTCAGGGAAGGCCTGGGGTGAGATGGCAGGAAGGCTCAGGAGATGGTGGGCATCCTTGCTGGGATGAAGTGAGGGGCCAGGGAGCGGGTCTGAGGCAGGGACCGTCCCCTCCCCTCTTGCGGCCCAGCCCCACCTCTCCCATCCCCACTCATCCTCTCACCACCGCCCCTAATGGCCACCAGAGTTGCCCTATCCACTGCCTCCTCGAAGCAGCACAACCTGAGGTCCTGCTTGCGTTGGGGTCACCCTACCATGGCAAGGCACCCTAAGTCTGGACAGAGACCCCAGCACAGCCTGACCCAGTGGCCAGGCCCTAGTCCTCAGGGTCCTATACCTGGGAGGAGGGTCCAGAGAGCTGGACCCTCTGGCTGGCGCGGCAATGACCAAGGGCAGGACAGAACATACCCCAAGTGGTCCTGGTCGGAGCTGGACGCCTGCACCACCAGGCTGAGGTGGGGAGCTGGCAGAACCCTGTAGAGGCAGCTTTGTGGCATCTGTGCACTGATGCCTCCACCAGCGCCCAACCCCTGCTCTTCCTGCTCTCTAGACTCTGCAGTGGGAGCTCAGGGGAAACAGGCCTCAGAGTGCCCACCCATACGACCCCATGCCCCAGAGTCCTGGAGGTGCTGCCAGGCCCCACATACCTACCTCCTCCAGGAAGCCTGCCCAGATAGCAGCACCCCTACCATTCATGAGAGGAGGACCTGCTCTTCTACCCCAGGCCTCAGGGAAGAAGGGGCTCCCAGAACAGTAGCAGGGCCAGGCAGGGCCTGTCCAGCTTCAGAGGTTCTGGGCCTCCCAATTTTGGAGGCCACCCCGCAACACCACAGCAAGTGCCTTGAATCTGCCCCCATGTCCCTCCTGCATAAACTTGGTTTTCTCTTGTAAAAGTTTTTAAGAGGAAATTTTACTCTTTTACTTTCAGACATTTGGGGCCACAGGAAATTCATTTAATTTATAGTTGTCTGAGTTGTCTAGGGGTCATCAGCATGCTGGGAAAACCTGGTAAAGTGAGAAAAAAAATCTACCCCACCAATTATTCACAAATGGAATGATCTTATTTTACATTTAAAAATAGCGCTGACATTATGTTACATACACATGTAATTACATCTGCATGCATTTTGATTGTGCCATCTTCTTTTTGTATTCTGGAGACAATGTTTTCCTGAGTGTCAAACTTTTTGGAATGCCCCCAAGAGGCCTGGCCTGGTGCCTGTGGCTGGCCAGCCCGGCTAGCCGAGGCTCCACCCATGTTCTGAGCGAGACTCTGCTACTGACCGGCAGAGACTGGGCAGGCCTGTGTCCCCTAAGCCCTGGCTCTCTGTGGGCAGGGCTGAGGGGTTGGAGGCTCTTGCTGATTTGGAGCTGATGTTCATATTCCTAGCACTTCCTGGGCACCCCTTAGTGCCCAGCCTGCTGCTGCCCAGGGCTTTGCATGCATCCTCCATGACACATCCCAACCACCCAAGAAGCAAGTACTATCACCCCCATTTTACAGCCCAGGAAACAGGCTCTGGGAGGTTCAGTGACTTGGGACTAGAATCGAGGGTGGCTTCAAGGGAGAGGCCCCAGAGGTCCCCCCTGGTACCAGCACACAACCAGGCCTCTTGCTGCAGGGGGGGCCAAGGCCTCAGGGGACTGGGTGCATGCTGAGCAGGTCACCGTTCTCCATCCCTGACCTGGGCCCCCCACAGACCAAAACCTGCCAGAATGCTGGGGCAGGGGACCTGGGGGCTGCAGGCAGTCCACCCAGTAACAGGAGGCCCAAGGTGGGAGGCCCACAGCGTCAGAGGCCAGGTTGGGGGTATCAGGGCCTGGTCAGCTTGGAAGCCTGGGAAGAGGCTCTGCCGCAGCCGGGGCCTCACCAACCTTCCCTCCCTGAGGCTGTGCTGAGACTCACACACCCTGAGAAGCCGTGTGTGTGGTGGCCAAGAGGAGTTTGTGGATCCCGAGTCCAGAGAAAGGAAGTTGAGGCCTAGTGGGTGCAGGAAGGCTGGGAAAGTGACTTCTGGAGGCTTCTTTGGCGCCAACCTTAGATACTCTCATGGATCCGGGGGGTGGGGAGTCGGTGGGTAGCCTTTCCCAAGCCAAACCGAGAATCATTTATTCTGTCCTCCATATGTCCCAAGAGGCAGCACCATCAGCCCCGTTCACAGCCAGGGAAGCTGAGGCTGGGGCAGGCTGGCACAAGAAAACTCAGGAGATCCAGGCAGCAGAAGACAAGCCCGCCCTGGCCATCTACCCAAAACCAGGGAAGCCCTCCTGCATTCAGGCCCTGTCCCTTCCCTGGGAGCCCCTGCCTGGGGTGGACTGGGAGGGCTGTCATGAGGGAAAGGAGACAGTGAGGGCGAAGGACCCAGAATGCAAGGCTGTGCGGGGCTCAGAGGATGACACAGGAAGGGGGTGACCCCTGGAGGCCCAGGAGTGGGATAGAGAGGTCCTCCCAGAGTAGGGTGGGGGGACTGGGCTCCCCAGGGAAGGAGGCTGAAGATTCTGCCCCCTCCCTCTAGGCTTTCACCAGTGCCCACTGGACAGGTCCTGGCTTTGGAGAAGGGCAGAATTTGCGGAGGCAGGTGGGGCCCATGGAGAGCTCCCTGGAAATGCCACCCTGCAGGGGCATGGCCATGCCCTGCCGGGCTTGGGTCCAACTGGCTGACCAGAGCCACATCCTCCCCACTCCTCAACCGCCCTGGGACTCCATGGGCATTGGTGCCTGCCAGCACTGACCCAAGGTGCCTCTGCCCAACTTGGGAGAGGCAAGTTGAGACTCATGGGTGTAGAGACCCTGCCAGCTGCAGGTGGGACCAGCACCCTCATCCCCCAGGGGCTCCAGACTTCTCCTGGCGGGGCTCCAGGCCCACCTGAGCCGTCTGGGCCAGACCAACTCACCTCCAGGCCTCTGCTGGCTGCTCCCTCCCCTTCCTCTCCTTCTGCCCCTGCTGGCTGATGCCTCCAGCACCTCCTCCCTGGCTGCACCTCAGCCCCTGGTCATCCATTGCCTCCCGTACCTTCTCCTCCCCACCTCCACACCTTCCTGCTCCCCCAGGCAGTGGTGTCCACACTCCCAGGCAAGGTTGAACCCAGGGACACCAGGGAAGGCTTGTTTCCTGGTGTGGTGGGAGACAGGGGTGGTTCCCGAAATAGCCAAAATTGAGGCTAAAAATCTGACTGGGGGCAGCACGCGGGTGCTCCCCATAGACACACCTGCCCACTGCCGCACAGAACAAACCTCTCGCCCCATGGCAGGAAGGGGGCATGCACTCTGGCCAGCAGGTGCATGTGTACTAGGCCAGGTGTCCGCTTTAGGTGTCAGCACCAACTCAGCCGGCAGCCAAAGCTGGATGGAGCAACATGCAAAATGCTGACCACCAAGTGGAGAGCTGGGGTCCCCTGAGCCCACACACACCCCTGCTCCTCCCCAGACTTGGACACCTTTACATGCACAGTTCTGGGCAGCCCTATAGACTACCCTAGAGGGCCACAGTGCTGAGTTCTTGTGAGGGGCTCTGCCCTGGCCCTGGAGTGACTGTGGCGGAGGAACAGGAAGGGTCCGGCTAACATCAAAGGGCTTGTTTCAATGTCCGTGCAGGGCTGTCTCAGAGCAGTGTCCAAGTTCCCCACTGGGACCTGTGGGGCTCTATGGGAACACATGATTCTGAAGCCCAGGTCACAGGCTTACACCCAGCAGGTCCAGCCAGGCCAGGAGGCTCTGGCTTCTGCGTTCCTATAGCTCTGGGTCGTGTGTGGCAGCACTAATCTTCACTCTGTTGAGATTTCTGGGAGACCCTAGCAAATCCCTGAACCTCTAGTCCCATATCCTGATCTGTAGTCGGGCATGCAAAACACACAGCGAGATGCATATGAGGCTTTCACGCAGGTCCTGGTGCTGAGGTTTTAATCATTTTTGTTCAGTTTCGAAACAGCAGCCCCTGTGCCCCACTGAGAAGTCTGCATGGGTCCAGCCCCCTTATGCCTTCACACTCTCCAGCCTGCAGGGTATGCCCTAGGCACATCCAGGCCAGCCTCAAAAATCTGAGAGAGGGGCCGGGTGCGGTGGCTCACACCTGTAATCCCAGCACTTTGGGTGGCTGAGGCAGGCAGATCACGAGGTCAGGTGTTCGAGATCAGCCTGGCCAATATGGTGAAACCCCATCTCTACTAAAAATACAAAAATTAGCCAGGCGTGGTGGTGCAGGCCTGTAATCACAGCTACTAAGTTGGGTGAGGTAGGAGAATCACTTGAACCCGGAAGGCAGAGGTTGCAGTGAGCCAAGATGGTGCCATTGCATTCCAGCCTGGGCAACAATGCGAGACTCCACCTCAAAAAAAAAAAAAAAAAAAATCAGCGAAAGGGTGGGGAGTGCCGGGGCCAGTCTGGGCTCCCAGTCCTACCAACTCCTGGGCCAGCCTTAGGGTCAGGGGTCACGAGGGCGACCTGCCAGCTGGGATTTGATGAAGAATTCACTCCCCTCCCTAGAAAGAGCGTCCTTGGCCAGAAGTGGCCAGTGCCTGCCTCTGGGAACCCTCAGGCCAGACACAAAGGATGCAGCCCACCCGCTCCCCCCGCCCGACCCCAACTCCGGGGAGCCTGTAGACTTGGCTGCACGTCTGTGTCCCTTCCCCAGCCCTGGGCCCTCCCTCAACTCCGGGGACCACTGGGCGCTCTAACGAGCCCGCCCGCTCTGGGCCTGTTTCCCCACTGACACCCTCAGAGAGGCCTGGCTCTTAGGCGCAGAGCGTCTGCGTCCCTCTCCGAAGTCCCGGCCTTTCCGGGGGCCACTCTGCGTCCGGCCGGGAGGGGAGTCGTTCGCGGCCACAAGCGAGACCCCCCAGGCAAAGCGCGAGGCCCCGTACCCGGCGGAGCCACTGCTTTCGCCGCGCTCAGACCCGGCGGCCCGGACTGGCGCACGCCCGGAGCACCTCGCTGTGCCCGCGTCGCCGAGAGGCCCCGGCGTCCTAACGGGCCCTCACGCCGGTGGGCAATCCCCGCGCACTGCGCTTCCTCTCGGCAACGCGTCCGGCCGCGGCGCCCTGATTGGCCGCACGCCCCGCCACCGGCCATTGGGCCGCAGTGCCTGTTTTACATAGGCCGCTCTGGCCAATCGGCGCGCGGCGCCTACTTAACATGCACGGCGGCCGCCAGTCAGCTAGCGCGGGGGCCGGGCCACCACGTGCTGTTGCTAAGCTCGGGCTTCTAAATTGTTACTAGCGCAGCCGGCCTATCCCAGCCCAGCTCTGCATCTGTCAACATTCTCGGCCCGGCCCGAGGCGCTCGGCCCGTCCCCATTGGCCCCGGCCCGGCCCGGTGCCCGCCCCCGGAGCCCGAGTGCCGCCTCCCATTGGCTGTGCGGGCCGCCGCTCGCCCTTATGTGTCAATTTGAGGGCTCGAGGCGGAGGGTGGCGGCCGAGCGCTGGAGTCCGCGTAGTCTGGAAGTGAGGCCGCGGAGCCGGCCGGAGTGGGCCGGGCAGCGGCCGCCGCCGTCCCGGGGCGTGCAGTCGGGCGCGGGCAGGAGGATGGAGCTGAACTCCCTGCTGATCCTGCTGGAGGCGGCCGAGTACCTGGAGCGCAGGGAGCGAGGTAGCGCCCGCGCCCCATTGTGCGCCCGCGGCGATGGGCGGGCGGAGGGGCCGGGCCGGGCGGGGGCCGCTGACCGCGCCGTGTCCCCGCAGAGGCCGAGCACGGCTACGCCTCGGTGCTGCCCTTCGACGGCGACTTCGCCAGGGAGAAAACAAAGGCGGCCGGCCTGGTGCGCAAGGCCCCGAACAACAGGTACCGCCCCCCGTGCCCGCCCCCGCCCGGCCCGAACCCTCGCCCCAGCCCGGAGCGTGCTCCCCGGGCCCCGATTCCCGGTCCGCGGCCCCCGTCGGCGCGGCCGCAGCCGCCGCGCTCTCCGGCGGCCAGCCTGGAGGAGGAGGCGCGCAGGCCGCGGCCGCAGCCCCGCCCGGCCGGCCCCGCCCTCGCCGTCGCCATCTTCCCGCGGCCGCGCCTCCCGGCCCGCTCGCGTAAACAGTGCCACGCGTACAGTGCCCGCCGCCGGGGTCCGCTCCCGCGCCGGCTCCCGGCCCCCGAGTTGTTCTGGACTGTTACAGGCGGTTTAAAAGTTGTCAGCGGGCGCTGGCCGGTGCCCCGTGGGTCCGGGGAAACAGGCTTAGCCAGAGTCCCCCGGGGCTGCCGGCCCTAACCCCTTCTCTGCGCGGGTGGGTGGTGGGCGGCCTTTTTTCGACTGGCTCCCAGAGCCGAGCTCGGCTGCTTCCACATCCTCCCACCCCCAGGAGCCTGGACGGAGAAGGCGGGTGGAGACGCTGTCCTGGGCCCCACTCCTCCCAGGGTACCCACCGCCCCTGCCCAGCCTCCTGATACACCTAAACTCCAGCCACCAGTGCGGGGGTCCCCTTCTTTAAGACAGGAGGCTTATTTAGGGAGGAGGGGGCAGGCTGCAGGGCAGGGGCCCCATGAAGTCGTTACTCCTACCTTGGCCTCATATTTAGGCTGCAGAAGCCCCAAAGCTGGGGTGCGTGCAGGTCTGCGGAGTGGGGACCCTAGGCTGGGCTCCCCTGTGATTTCCACCGTCTTGGCTGCTGAGGACCACGGCACACCTGGTCCCGTCCGCGCCCACCCTGGCCCAGCCCTTCCGTGTGAGCAGGCTGGGAGCTGCGTTTGCAGGGGGCTTCAGGGCCCCTTGGTAGAGGGCATGGCTCATTCCGGTGGCCTGCCTGTTGTGGGGAAGCGGAAAGGCTGGCGCAGGGACCCATCTCTGTGGCGTCCTGAGCCTGGTGAGGTATTGGTTGAGTCTCTCGCTGCCTTGGCTGGAACCTGTCTCTGAGTCCCAGCCCCTTGGCCCCCTGTTGGGGACAGTTTAGGGAAGGACAGGAGTGTGGCCAGGGGACCATTGCCTCAGGCCTCGGCGAGCAAGTCCGGCCCCTGCTGCGCTTCTCACCAAACCAAGTCCCTGACCCATGGAGAGCTCCGGGGTGTGACCTGGGGCTCCCCCAAGGTGGAGTGCCCAAAGCTGCCCACCAGCGTCCTGGTGAAGGCTGCACAAACACTGCCTCTATGCTGAGCGTTTCACACGTGTGGCCACTTTGTCTTCATCCCAGGCTCAGAGAGATTTGGTTCTTTTTTGGTTTTTTTCCGCGACAGGATCTCTGTCGCCAGGCTCTAGTGTAGTGTTGCCATCTTGGCTCACTGCAACCACCACTGCCCGGGTTCAAGTGATTCTTCTGCCTCGGCCTCCCGAGTAGCTGGGACTAGGGGCACGTGCCACCACACCTGGCTAATTTTTTGTATTTTTAGTAGAGTCGGGGTTTCACTGTATTGGCCATGATGGTCTCAATCTCCTGACCTCGTGATCCACCTACCTCGGCCTCCCAAAGTGCTGGGATTACAGGAGTGAGCCACCGCGCCCGGCCTGTTACTTTTCTCTGTATTTATGGCCCAGGAATCTGAGGCAAGGAGAGGTTTGGTTACTTGCCTGCCACTCACCCACCTCTGATGTTGCCTGTTCCTGAGATAGGGTCCCAGCTGTCCACACTCTGCTGGGACAGAGACCTTGTGGGCACTGGTGAGAGAGGCAGAGGGCTCCCCAGCTGGGGTGCATCTCCCCCGGCTCCTCTGGACCGAGCGCCGCTCCCCTGGGACCTGAGGCCGCCCAGACGAGGAGCTGGACAGAGCAGGGGCCAGAGGGTTTCCGAGCCCCTGACTCGTCCCCACTTGTGAGGCTTCCGTGCCCTGCCAAGTTGAGGGAGGGGACACACACAGGGGCTGGGGCCGGGGGTAGGGAGTGTGGCAGGAGACCAGTGTTGGGATTGAGGGACGCAGCACATCTGGGGCTAGCCTGCAGAGAGTCCATCCTATGAGAAATGTGCTTGCCTCCTGGGGTCACGGGGGTGCTGAGAACACACTTGGCACAGCCTCAGCGGAGATGGGTCCCACCTCTCCTGAGTGCTTCTGGGACCCAGGTCACAAACATCCCCCTAAATGGGCCCCAGGGGTCTCTGGGCCCAGGAGGAGCTGCAGGGGATGGGGGTGCCTGGCTGCTGGAGGAGTGGCCCTGCCTCCAGGGTGGGGTCCAGCCCCATGCCACCCTTCAAGGGGAGGGCAGGTAGGTGTCTTTCCGTTCAAGGGCACCTGCTGACCCCAGCCTCCCTCCTGAGCCAGCAGACAGACAGACACGCTCATGGCCAGGCTGCAGTTTGGGCTGAGGACAGAGCACGGCTCATTCTTGCATCTGCCTGTTCTGGGGAAGCAGAGAGGCTGGCTCAGGCCCGTCTCTGTGGCCAGTGAGGAGCATATGGCTGTGGCCTCTGCTGGCTCCGGCTGGCCCTGGCAGTGGTTCTGAGGCTCCTGGTCCAGCCCATGTGACCGGCAGGCTCTCCAGGACCCTGCGACCTGGGTCTGGAGGCTCCGCTGAGGCCACACAGGGAGGCCCAGGGCCTGTTGGTGCAGCGGGTGGGAAGGGCAGGCACTTGGCCTGAGTGGCAGGGGCGAGAGATGCCAGATCCCAAGTTCCTGAAGCATACAGGGGTCAGCAGAAGCTTCAGGAAGGAGCCAGGAACTAGGGGCAGGAGAGGCCTCAGGGCTGGGTCTGGAGGTGGCCTGAGCTCTCTGCCCACCTGTGAGCTGCATCCCAGGAGGCCCAGGAGCCCTGGCTGGCCTGTGGGGTCCCGCCTGGACTGGGAAGGTGGCCTGGAACTCGGATCGAGGTCCCCTGCCTCATTGTCCTCCAGGGCAGATGCATGGCACACCCTGCAGTGCTGGGAATTGTGTGCCCGTGTCTGAATGGGCCAGACAGGTGTGTAGCAGTTGGGGCCACTGTCCCCAGAGAGGCTGAGTCTGGGCTTCCAGGGCGGCCTGTCCTGCTAGCACACAGCACCTGAGGGAAGTGGGAGGGCTGGCCTCAGTGTCCTCCCGTGCCACTGGCCTAGGAAGCATCCACGTCTCGGAGGCCCCTCACCGGCTGACCTGGCTGAGACTGCTGTGTCCCTGGCCCCTATTGGTAAAGTGGGTTGTGGTCACACAGGTGTGCGAGTCCGACAGGATGGTGAGTCAGGACAGGACCTCCCGTGTCCTGAGGGCCTGGTGTCTGGGCTATGTCTCCAACTGCCGACTGTCCCAGGTGCAGGGCCGCTTTGGCTCCAAGGACACAGCTGGCTTCAGGGACTGGGGAGCAGGGAAGGCAGACGGCTGGGTGGGTCAGCGCCAGGACCTTCTGCTGCTCCCTGGGCCTCCCCCGCGCCTCTGGAAGGGGGCCTGGGTCCTCCGTCAGCCAGAGTCCCCATGGGCCTTGCTAGGTGGGCTGGTGGCCCTGGGCACCCTGGACCTGCCTGTAGCTCGGGGCCTCCCTGTCCTCATGGCTTAGTGCATGGTTCCCCCTGCCCTGGGTGGGCAGCTGCTCACTTCCCCAAGCCTTCACCGTTCTGGGCCATTCCGGGACCAGATACAGCCAGCTGCTGCTGTGTGGAGGGGGCTACTCTCTGTGCCCTGGTGGTCAGGCAGCAGAGTGAGCTCTGTCTCTCTGTCTCTCTAAACAGGTCTTCACACAACGAGCTAGAAAAGCACAGGTAAGTGACCCCCCACCCCCTGCATGAGCCCAGCGCCTGGCCCACCCCGTGCTGAGGGTATGTGGTGCCCTGAGCCTGCCCGTGTCCCTGGCATGGCCAGCTGTGCTGCCAGGCTGTGTCCTAGTCTTGGGATGGGTCAGGCTTGGAGGAGGAGGCTGAGGTCTGCTTTAGACGCTCTGTGCTAGAGGCAGGAGATGGTGGGGGACCAGCCCTGTTCTCCGTAGCTCATCCAGGTGGGGGTCAGAGATGTGGACAGGGGCCCTGTGGTGTGTAACCGTCAGGGCCCTTAGCTTTCAGGACGATGGGCTCTAGTTAGGAGCGTTCGGTGCTCTGCCCTGTGCGTTCTGGGGTCTGCCTTCTGGGGAGCCGCACTCGAGTCTTGTCTGGGACTGGAGGGCAGCCAGTCCCTGGCCTCCTAGGAAGCTCCGGCCCAGGGCAAGGTTCAGGGGAGCCCTCGAGCGAAGCTGCGGGGTGTTCATCCCCGCAGGCTGCAGGCCCAGCTCTGCCAGTGGGGATGAGGTACAGGTGAGCTCAGGGGCCTAGGGGCTGCCAGCGGGAGCCCTGGGTGAGCGCAGAGGCAGCCCTAGAGGCAGGAGCCCCATACCAGGAGCAGACAGAGCCCCGAGGGATGCTGGGTCATCGCTCTCCTGACGTGTGATCCCGCCTGTGCGAGGGGTCAGCTTTTTCCTGCCTTCCTAGTGGGGTGGGTCTGTGCTGCTTGAGCACCCCCCACAGCCTGCTTTGGAAAGGTTTGGTGCTCGGCCAGGTCTCTGCCTCCCCCCATGTCTACCCCTACAGCAGCGCCAACTTCCGCTCCCCTGGGATTTGGGCCACTGGCTGGGGTGGGCTGGGCAGGGACAGAACGCTGTGTTCTCTGAGGAACTGCACTTCCTGGACGGGTCATGTGTGTTTGGGGGTTCCCTAGAGGCCACAGAGGTGGGGGCAGGTACAGGGCCCACGAGAACCAGGCAGGCCTGGAGTTGTTCCCAGTCCTAAGGAGACTAGTCTAGCCTTGACCAGGACCCAGGAGCCAGGGCAGGCACATGGGGGTATTCAGGGAAGGCTTCCTGGAGGCTGTCCCTGGGAGGACAGACCCCCCCAATGGGGACAGACTGAGGAGCAGTGACTTTGGGGTCGGTGAGTGGCAAGGGTGTGGCAGCCCTTGGGGGAGGACAGGGACCTGCCCCAGACCCCTGCAGCTGCCCCTTGACCTGGCCTTGCCCTCTGCTCTCCTGCCAGAAGCTGCGTTTAGCCTGGGCCTCATGGGGCCTTTTTGAGACACAGGAGGGATGGGTGGACAGCCGGGGTGTCTCTGTGGGCTCTCCCACCCCTGCGCAGGGGCTCTTTGTCTCTGGCTGGCCAAGAGGCAGGTGTGGACAGCCCCACGAACCCACAGGCCTGGAGCTGGGGCCCGGATCGCAGCCTCCCTGATCCCTGCTGCTCCTGGCTGCAGGAAGGGCTGCATGCTGTCTTGAGGAAGGAAGGAAGCCCCTGGCTGGGCCACCCAGCCATCCCTGGAGGTCGGCCCTGGACAGCGCTTTGCCCGGAGGTGTCTCCTTACTGGGGACTGGGCTGGGCCTGTGGGACTTCCCCTTGTGGATGCTCTGAGCCAAGCCTGCCCAGCTCGGCCCCTGCTCCTCCCTTCGTAGAGACAGCTCCAGCAGGTCTGAGGCCGCTGCGCCACTGCCTACCCAGGGGCCAGGGGACTGTGGAGGCCTCACCTTCTTGGCTGCTGACCTCACAGGCCCCGCTCCAGGCTCTGGTCTTAATGTGTCTGGGGGGAAGTTCCCAGCCTTCTTTATTAGCCGTCAACAGCCCCTGGATGGCAGGGCCCATCCCAAAAGCCAGTCCAGAGTCCTCAGCTGAGCCCCTGCCCCACATTCCCTGGCATGTCCAGGTCCTGGGAGGCCCAGGAGCCCCCTGCAGCCCCGCCTCGTGTGTGTGAGGCGGCCTCACAGGCCTTCCCAGAGCTCGGGAGGTTCTGCTGGCAACGTGGAAAACGCAGGCAGACGGAGTGGGATGCACGCTGGCTCCTGGGCCACCCCCGGCTCCTCGTCAGCGACAGCCAGGCTTTCTGGTTGGCTGGGACATTGGCGTGGAGCCATGCCCTCTCAGTGCCCTGGGTCCCCCTCCAGGCGTGGGGGTTCTGGCGGCAGCTGGGAGGTGCTGCATCAGAGGTGGGGCTGCCGTCAGTATCAGCCCATCGCGACCTGGTCCTGCAAGCAGATTCTGCCTCCTGAATCCACAGAGATTCCTTCAGGAAGTGGGGTTTTAACAGCCTGTTGGAATGGCCAGAGACAGCTGTGGGCGCTGGCGAGGCCAGGGCACTGCAGCGGCGGAAGACAGTGCAGCCACGGGCTGTGGGGCTTCATGGCTCAGAGGGGTGGGTAGGGATCTTCCTGGGGTCCCACCTCCAGCCAGTGGCAGAGCTGGCTCCAGGCCTGGCCCCAGCCTGCCCCATCACAGCCACCCGCTGCCCAGGGCAGGAACTTCTGTGGCCTGCAGACCTTTCGCCCACCCTCCTGGGCCAGGCAGACCTGTTAGCTGGTCTTGGACAGTGCGTGTGTGTGGTCAGATGGCTTCTGTTTGTCTCTCGAGAAAGGTGTGCTGTGATTTCTAAAGCAGTCTGTTCATGGACCTCCCCTGCGCCCCACCCCAGAGACCGCATCCCGGGCCCTCGGAGGCTGAGCCACATCCTCCGCGCTCCCCGCGGGCACTAACTTGCCGATGAGACTCGGATAAGAAGGGGACCTTGTTCTCCATTTCCTCACTTGATCTTTCACCCGACACCACGTACGTAAGTCCTGTCCACCTGTGTCAGGGCATGCTCCTCCACCTCCTCATCCCTGATGACCGCACAGGACACCTGGCTGTGCCGCCCGCGTTCGTAGCGATGACCCTCTGGTTAACACGGGGATTTCCAGACGGTGCTGCGGTGAGCCCTGGTGAGCACAGGCCTTTGCATATCTGGGGGCATAGTTCTGTAGGACCAAGGCCCTAGAAGTAGAGATGCTGTTGGTGGTCAGTGCTAACTGTGCAGTGGCCCTCCAGACCTGTGTCCCCTTCTGCTCTCCCACCAGCAAACCATCAGCGACCCTTCGAGCTGGCTGGTGCAGGAGCTACCCCTTCCCACATTAGCCCGTAGGAGGGTGAAAGCTGTGTCTCCTTGTCTGAGCTTTCATTCTGGGCCCTGGTGAGGTGGAGTCGGGTGTTAGGTTAGGTTGGCCCTCGTGTTCTGCAGCTTTCCTGTGTGTGTCCTTCGCCCGTTGTGATGTCGAGGCATTCTGCTTTTGATTTTTTATGTGTATGAGCTCAAAATATCACGAATACTAACCGTTTGTCGTTTGTATGTATTGCAAAGATTGTTCTACTTGTTATTTGTCTTTCAGCTGTGTTTTTCTTTCTTGTGCAAACGTGTCTTTCTCTGATTGTCACAGCAATGTGTGTTTTTTAGCCTAGAAAACATGGAAAATACAGAAAAACACAAAGCTAAAGAAATAAAATTGCCAGGCGCGTCGCCTGGAGACGCACGCTCCCTGTGCCTCCTTGTGTTCTGTCGCGTCTCTTGTGTGCGTCTGCTCTTTTGTTTTTTAAACAAAATTGGGTCACTTGTCACCTGTGTGGGTCCGTATCCTGATTTTTTCACTTGATATTCAAGATGTGCACCTGTCACACACTAAAATGACAATGAAGTTGTTTGGGGTGGTGGAACTGGGGAGACTTGTAGTTTTTTTCCTTTTTGTTGATTTGCATTTTTAAATGGTTCTGCAGAGGTCATGTAGTGCTGATGTCATTATCTGGGGGCTTGGAAAGCCATTTGCTAGCGTGGCCCAGGGAGGATCCCTCTGGCAGCATCCCACTTGCAAACCTGGTCCCGATGGTGGCTGCAGTAGAGTGGCGGCGCGCCTCGGGAAAGGACCCCTCCCTGAGCAGAGAGAGCACGCTTCGGCCTCTCGGCTGCACAGTTCCTGGGGAGCCGGGAGGCAGGGTGCTTGCTGCTGTTGGAGGTGGGAGGCTGAGGATCCAGGCACTGGGGTGGTCATGGAGCCACCGCCTGGGACCCCTTCCCCTGCGCCTGCGCACGGGAGGCGGAGCAGGAGATGCTGAGGATCTCAGCCCCGTTCAGGCCACTTCCAGGCAGACCTCCAGACTGGGAGGCTGTTAACTGCACCCCACTGCCCCCTCCTCCTTCAGGTTCCTCGTCTGTCCAGAGAAAATGGCTGTCCCTGCCCATGTTCCTCCCAGGGGGACAAGATTTGCTGGGTTTGGGAGTGGCAGGAGCAGACATGCCGAGGCCAGGCGCTCAGCATAGGTGCCATGTGGGGAAGGGTGCACATGCAGGCATCCAGTTGGGCAGCAGGTTTTCGGAAGACAAAAAATGTTCCTACCCCTTGACCTGGCAATTCCATTCCTAAGGATTTACCCAAAGCAGACTGTCCTGTATTTGGAAGCAGCCTGTGCAGCCTGCATGGGATGGATGAGTCTGTGGGTGAACATGGCAGTGAAAACCTCCTGGTGCCCTACACTGCCATGCAGGTGCACACGGGCATGGCCGGGGTGCCAGGCTAAGTCGGTGCCTCCGGGTGAGCTGGAGCTCCCCGTGAGCTCCATCAGCCTCCCTCGCAGACAAGCAGGCCAGCGGGAAGGCGGTGTTGCCGCAGGGGCAGGCGTAGGATGAAGCCGGGGGTCTCTCCCGAGGTGCCCGATGAATGCATCCTGGAGGATTGTGGCATGTGAGCAAGTACCCTTGAGTGTGAACAAGCAAGCACCATGCGTGCCGTGGCTCCAGTTTTGTGAAACGTGGATTCATCTGTGGGTACAGGGACAGAATGTGGAATGAAGCCGTTTCCAAGGCGACACAAAACTTGGGTTGGAAGGGCTGGCCCCTGGCCCTCCCTTGACCTAGGCTGATCGTGTTTCCATGGTTACAGAAGTGACAGCACTTTGTATGTGATGAGATGGAAAAACGTAAACCTTGTCTGAGTTCTCTCAGACCTCTGGGTGCAGCCTGAACAGGACCCCTCGCCTCACTCCACCCCTCCCTGCACGTGGACTCAAAGGCAGGCATGGGGATGGCAGGGGACGAGCTGGGGTTCCTAGGCAGTGCCTGGGTGACGTGCTGAGTCTCTGTAAGCCGTGGTGAGCTGGGCACTTCTGCCGGCCATCTAGGGGACTCTGGGAGCTGGGCTGCTCCTGGGGTCCAGGGGAGTTGGCAGCCAGGCTAGCAGGGGGTCCCCGAGAGGGACCTTCAGCACATCTGCAGCAGTGGATGGTGTGGGCCGGGTCTGTGCAGGGGCCACCCCAGACCTCTCACCCCATGGGCTTTGCCGCCCCGGCCTGATAGTTCTGTCTTTGGCTCTTTCAGACGAGCCAAACTCAGGTTGTACCTGGAGCAGCTTAAGCAGCTGGTGCCCCTGGGCCCTGACAGCACCCGCCACACCACGCTGAGCCTCCTGAAGCGGGCCAAGGTGCACATCAAGGTGAGCAGGCCTCGCCCTCCACCCTGCCCTGTCCGGCCGCCTCGGTGTCCCTGCCTGCCCTGGGGGTGCTCATGGGACCCTGGGCAGCCCTTGGATCAGAGGGCCTGAAGGTGGGTGGGGAGCCATCTGGCAGGTGTGTCGGGAGCCTCGTGGTTTTCGCCGGAGTGGAGGAGCAGTGACAGGAGCTACCGAGGGTCGAGGCGGTTCCGTGGCTTGTGCTGGGTTTGTTGGGTGCTGATGGCCTGCGAGACCACAGAGCAGCGTGCACTGGGATAGCGAGGAGGAGGTGGGGCACGCGTTGCCCGCTGGGGCCCTGGGCTGTGAAGGGGCAGCTGCTGGAAGGGGAGAGGGGTTCAGAGAGGGGCAGGGGCTCCCTTGGTGCCATCATTGGGAGGCTGACTGAAAGTAGGCAGCCTGGTGGTGGTGCCAGGTGGAGGTAGCGGAAGCAGGGCCTGGCAGTGGGTCTGGGCTAAGGGAGACGTCCCCTGGGGCAGCCTCCCAAAGGACATCAGACAGCCCTGTTGGTTTGGGGGCCTTGTGTCACTGGGGCCAACCAGGGCAGGTCTCTGCCCCCTCTGAGGACCTCTTCTGCCTGCATAGGCAGCAGGAGCTTTGAGAGGGGCACAGCCAGAGCCCTGGGGACCCTCACAGAGCAAGCAGTGTCTCCGTGGGGCCCTCAGGAAGGTGTAGAGAGGGCAGGGCGCAGGTGCTGTGGGGACAGGCATAGAATAGGCCACAGCCCGGGGTGAGGTGGGGTGGCGCAGGGCTGGGAGTGCGTGAGGACACCTGCTGCAAGCGGGGCCGTCCTGGAGAAGGTGCCAGCCAAAGGTCAGGTCATATGGTACTGACCCAGGGTGTCATGGCCACGCATGGCTCGGCTTGGCTTAAGCTGCCTGGTGGCTGCAGGCTTTAGAGCTGGGCTGTAGATGGAAATCACAGGGCTGGGAGGTGTCACCTGACTGTGATCACCTGGCTGGGGCAGGGAGGGACCAGGCTGTGGGGCCGGTGGAGACTGGGCACCCTGTAGCCCCTAGCCTGGCTAGGCCTTGTCAGGGAGGGGGCACCTCCCAGGGTTGGGGGACGCCCCTTCTTGCTGTGGGCTTATAGTCCCCCTCGCCCCCAGAAACTGGAGGAGCAGGACCGCCGGGCACTGAGCATCAAGGAGCAGCTGCAGCAGGAGCATCGCTTCCTGAAACGGCGCCTGGAGCAGCTGTCGGTGCAGAGCGTGGAGCGTGTGCGCACAGACAGCACGGGCTCCGCCGTCTCCACAGACGACTCGGAGCAAGGTGGGGCGTGGGCCAGCATCGCCTGGGCCTCTGGGCACGCAGTGGAGCAGCTCCCTGGGTGGAGAGGAGGCACCTGGTGCTGGGGTTGGGGAGGCCCCTCCAGCTCCGTTCTGTAGTAGTGTGTGTGTTCATCACCGTCCGAGTGCAGAGGGACTGGACAGGGAGGGTGGGAGGCAGAGGCCGAGTTGACCGCGGAGGGCTGGTGCTTCTGAGGCTGGGTTCTGGGCCAGAGCCCTCCTGGCTTCTGCTGCCCTGGTTCCCAGACTGCGCCCTCTGTGCTTCTGCCCCTCTGCCCAGAGCTTCCATTTCCAGAAAAGAGAGAGATGGGTTGGCACCCTCTGCGTGGCCTGACCCCATCCCCGCTCTGTTCTCCCCAGAGGTGGACATAGAGGGCATGGAGTTTGGCCCTGGTGAGCTGGACAGTGTTGGCAGCAGCAGTGACGCAGACGACCACTACAGCCTGCAGAGTGGCAGCAGCGGCGACAGCGGCTTCGGGCCCCACCGCCGGCGGCTGGGCCGCCCCACCCTCTCGTAGGCCTGTGCCCTCTGCTCCTTGGCCTGCCTGCCCGCCAGCCACGCGTGTCAGCCCTCCAGTTCTCCTTCAGTTGACGCCAGCCTCTCCACAGGCCCACTGCTGTGCCATTCTGGAAGCTCCGGCTGCTGCCTGGGCTGCCGGGCACTGTCCGCTTGCTGGTCAGGGCCTGCCGAGCCACCTGCCCCTCCTAGCTGGGCAGGGTCCCCTGCAAGGAGGCAGGGCCCAGCTCCCACGCCCGGAGCCTTGGTCAGCATAGCCGCCCGCGATCTGTTCTCAGATTCCTAATCATTCCAGAAGTATTAAATGTCATTGCTGCAAATCTCGGCGGGCGCCGTGTGAGGAAGCTTAATGACCACCACAGGGAGCTCAGACCCCCAACCCTGGATCCCAGGAGGAAGGAATGGACTGAGAAGGAAGGAAGGCAAGGCTGGCTGTCCATCCGTCTGTCCGTTCACCTCCCTGTCAGTCCACGTTGGCTCCTGGCATGGACATGGGATCTGTGAAGGGTGGGACTTGGGTGAGCACCTGGGGCAGGTGGGTGGTCAGGGTCCGTCTCACCTCGCAGGTGTCAGAGACGAGGGCTGGATTCTCCATGCTGGGCAGCGTCTGCTGTGGTAGGACTGTCAGACGCGCACACGCACGCACCTAGGCGCACGCACCCGTGTACACGCTCACATACGCAGATGCACCTGGGCGCCCTGAGGTCACATGTTCTGGAGGTGATGGCCTTCAGGGGTCATCTGGTAAACATCAGCCCCTGGGCTGTGCCTCCTCCCTCTCCAGCTCCGGCTCACCCGCGCTCACCTGACAGCCCTACCTATGCACAAGAGAGGGGCTTTTCTTCCTGGCTGGGGCTGGGGTGAGCTGGAGTTGCAGCCGCTGGGTCCCTGGGGGCTTTTTCATCTCCCTTTTTTTAAACAAAAAGCAAAAAAGTAAAATGCTGCACTGCCCCGCAGCCCAGTGAGGGCTCCTGAGCCTACTTAGGAAAGGGGTTCTTATGAGCTCTACTGTGGCAGCCTCAGCTGGCAGAGAGGCTTTCCCAAAAAACAGAAGCATTTTTAAAGAGAAGAAAGCGTCAAGACTCTCGGCCGAGGGGCGTCCGTGTGTGCTGCCTGTTCCCTGAACCAGATTTTTGTACTCTATTTTCCTAGCCGTTGTTGTGTCCTTGTTTGCCGAGGGGTGGGAGCCACCCAGCGTCTCAGGGACCTGTCCCTCTGTCATGTCGTCAAAGTGTGCCTTGTGTCTTGTGTCTGGCCTTGCCCTTCCCACCAGCATGTCCCTCGTGGCTCAGGGTGCCCCAGGCCTGCCCAGCCAGTGCCGTCTTCCCATCCCGTCTTGCCCGCCAGGGCTTCCTGGGGGCGCTGCAGCCAGGCCCTTGTGGGCAGCACAGAGGGGCTGTGACCTGACCCTAGTGTTGCCCTCCCCAGCGCCTGGCAGGGGCCTGCTTGCTCCCTAGAGAGGTGGATTCTCGCCTTCACCTGCCTCAAGACCCCCGCTTCCTGGCCTAGGCGAGGGCGCTCGGTTTCAGACGCTGGCAGCCAGTGAAGACCGCGCTCGGCGGTGGTGCAGCCTGGTACCGGGAGGCTTGTCCCCAGCCTTTCCTTCCTGCAGTCTCTGTCCCTGGTGGGGCCAGCCCTCAGCACACCTCTGCTGCGTCTTTTGCCAGTTTCCATATCGCGAGGAAAATTCATGTCTATTTTCAGTCGTATGCACAGATGCCCCAGGGTGGGGGGCCTGTTGTGGCAGAAAGGGGTCCCTGGAAACAGCTCTGGCACAGAACCTGCCCTACAGGCTGTAGGGGGCGGGGTGCCTGGAGCCGAGGGCCATCCGCACGCCCTGTGGGTGGTGGTGAGGAAACCTGTCTGCAGCTCCTTCCAGCCCCACTGGTGCCCAGAAAGGAGCTTCCCCTGCTTGCCTGAGCCGTCCCCGTCAGCCTTCATTTCAAACACTCCTGCACCTCTGAGCAAGGTGGGCCATGTTTAAGAGCTTGCTTTCCGAGCCAGCACTCCAGGGTCCTGAGGGGGTCACATCCCTGCCCTGAATTCTTGAAGCACCAGCTCCCTGCCCCACCCTCTGGTGCCTGGGACGGCCTGGGGGCTTCTGCTCTCATCTCTGACCAGCAGAATCCACCCAGTGACCAGTGGTGGCCCCTCGGCTGACCCTCCCAGCAGCTCAGCCCGTGGCTCTTCAGGACGTGCTTCACACGTGGACTGGGAGGCAGTCTCACAGCCACCAGGGTACTGTTCAGTTGCCCCTCCCTGCCACCAGCAGGTGGGTGAGGGGTGGCCCATTGGGTGGGAGCTGGTGCTAGGAGTCACCCACATGCTCAGACCTCCCACAGCTCACTGCCAGGGGCCTAGGTTGCCATCCCTGGTGGCTCCAGGGACCAAGAGGCCATCACCGTGTCTATAGAGAGCCCCGGGATACCTGAGCCTCTGCTTGTACTCTCCCAACCCACACTGGGGCTCTCAGCCGCTCCGCTGAGCACCTAGGCCCAGGCCTGGGTCCCCAGCCCTACTGGGAGGCAGCTCCCGCAAACCACATACCAGGCCCCTGCCATCCTTACAGAGTGGGAGAAGCCACAGCAAAGCTTTGCCTCTGCAGATCCCATCTTAGGGGCACAGTGCTTGGGCCTGCGACCCTGGGTGGTGGAGCCCTGTTCCGATCTTTGGCCCTGGGGGCCCCGATCTGCTGTCTGCCCCGGCCCATGCCATCCGAAGGCAGGGGCGGGTTCCCCTGTACCCTGCCTCCCTCTGTCAGCAAACCTGGGACCCTCTCCCCACTGCCTGCACAGAGGACCCTGACCCTGGGCCAGCAAGGTGGCCCCAGGCCCATGTCGGGCACTAGGACAGGTTCCATGCCAGAGTCGGGCCACATGGGCCTAGTGCCAGTGAGGGGGCGTGTGCTGGAGAGGGAAAGGGGCCCCTGCCCAGCTGTCCACCTCATGGGCCACGCTGTGTCCTTACGTCATTGTAATATAAATACAGATTTTTATACCTCACTCCCCTGGCTCCGGCTCTTTCTGTGATTGTCACTGTTGCTGTGCTTCGCTCCCTGCCCTCGGCCTCCAAGCAGAGAGCCTGGCCCAATAGCACCACGCTGTGTGGCTTTCAGGTGTGGCCCTCAATGCCCTGCCACAGCTCCTTTCTGGGAGGCCTGACAGAGCACGGCATCCCCTGCCACCAACAATACCGGGACCACTGTCACAACTGCCTCTCTGGCTGCTGGGGCACCTGGCGCTGGGTGAAGCCGGGATTGAGGCAGGAGCCCCATGGGCCTGCTGGCCAACCAGTTGCTCTTGCTCTTGTCCCAGAGGCCCTGGGACTTTGCTTCTGGCCCTTGTGCTGGGCCCTGCTGGCCAAGGACTGCCCACCCCTTGGGGTGCTCCATGCCAGCCAGGAGCCCTCTGTGCAGAGGCCATTGGCTCTCAGAGGTGCACTGTGAGAATCCTCCTGCACCTGTTGCCAGAACTACCTGGGCATGGCTTCTGCCTCCTGCCGTGAGGACCTGCCGTGCTGAGGTGCCAGCGAGATGGCATGACCAGCTGTCTCCTTGTGCTGGTAGTGACCATGGAGGCACAGGTTCCTGTCGTGCCCATTGTGGGGGCTGTTGTGAGGTGGTGAGCCTCGTGCAGTGGGGGAAGAGAGGCCTTGCTTTCACTCAAGCAAGTTGGGCTGGCTGCCCGCTCTTTGACCCTGAGGCCTATTGGAACCCCCTGGAAGCAGAGCCCTCTGATCTGTGAAGGCTGGGGTTGGGGGCATGGGTCCAGCTACCCTGGTGCAGAGGGAGGAGTCCTGGGGGCTCCAGCAATGGGCAGCTGAGAGAGGAAATACCCACCTTCAGATCTGGAGAGTTGCTGGAGCTGGGAGGTCCTACGGGGGCTCCCTGAGAGAGTGGGACCGCCACGCTGTGCACATGGCAGCTATGCACTGGAGATGGCCCAGTGGGACCCACCAGCAGATTGTGGGGTGGCATGGAGGGTACCTACCTGGGCCTCAGGAAGGAATCTGAGCTTTTGCAACCCCCAGCAGCAGAGTCTGGATCCTTGAACTTGTGTGGACCCCAGGGCCCCTGGAGGCCATTAGTGGGGACACCACAGGAACGAAAGCAGCTTCTCCTAGGAATGTGGCTGGGGCCTCAGAGTCACCATGATTTAGGCATTCATGTAAATGTGGACATTTGAATCCCAAATGTTATGATTTGGGATCACCACCACCACTGTATTCCATCGACGGCATGTGGGTGCCAGGGGCTGTGCCCATTCCTTGTATGACTAGTGCCTGGTATCCTCATGCTGGCCCTTCTCACAGGTGGCACACTGAGATTTGGAGAAGCACCCCTCCTTCTGCTCACCAGGCTGGAGGGTGGGATACCTGGGACAGGACCCCCATCCTTCGGGAAGCCCTTGATTCTCCCAGCAGATTCCATCTCTTTTCCATCTTCATGCTTGCTGGGTTACAGCAAGTCCCCCTCCAAGTAGGACACCTGCCTGCAGCCTCCTGCCCACCCTCTTCTTGGCAGCCAGAATGGCCTCAAATGTCTCCTTGCCCTCCTCCCTAAAGTCCTCTTCTGGGTCCCCATGGCCTCCAGATTAAACCCAAACACCGCTTTTTGTCCTTCGGCTCAGTCCCAACTGCCCCTGCACTGGCTTCAGCCCCCACTCCCACCCACCCCCTGCATTCACCAGCTCAAGCACAGCCTCCTCTGGGAAGTGGGCCCTGAGCCCCCTACATCCTTTCCCACTGCATTTTTGCTGGGATTATGGCCACCCAAATTGGGTGCTGGAATTATCTAGGCTAATCGCCACAGGGCCTTCTCACATTGCTCCTTCCTCCTTTCCTCGTCCCTGGCCAGGTCAGCCCTGTGCACACCAGCCTCATGGGGATCTTTCCAGAATGTAAACGGTTATGCCACTGGCCTGCTGAACCTCAGGGGCTCACAACCCCTCCTCTTGTCCTGAGGCCGTTTCTGCCACACCACCAATCCCAGGCTCCGCTGCCAGCCCTTGTGGCCCCCATTCCTCCCCACTCTGAAGGCCCTCTCCACGTGGCCACCTTGGTGAATGAACTCTGTCACCTCCTTTGGGCTTGTGCTGACCCAAACCTGCTCCTGAGTTAGGGGACTGAGTTCTCACCTTTGTCACATGTATGTCAACAGGATGGAAAACAAACTCTTTTCCAACCCTACCTCTTCTACTTAATAGGAAGGATTAGTAGGAAGAACGGGAAGCAATGCCACTCTCTGCTCAGCTGGAAACCCCGGAGTCTCCCTGACCATCTTGCTAGTCATCAGGCACCACGTTCTGCTGGCTCCTGCAGCTTTCTGTGCCCAGCTCTCTCCTCCTCTCCCCCATGCTGCAAGAGCAGTCCTGTTATCTCATCTCTTGCCACCTTTTGTAATTTTTGTTTTTGCAGAATTATGCTTCTAACACACATCTGAGAATTCACCCTCCTGCTTGAAAACAGCCCACATTCTCCATTGCTTGCAGAATAGAGTCCCACAAAATACATGGAAAATATATCTAAAACAAATCATCTTTAACATCTGACTATTACTTCTAAAGTTTAAAAATAGACTGAAAAGATATTGTCCAAAACCTAAAATATTTTTTAATATTACTAGGAGAAAACTGCTTCCACAGGAAGGAGAAAACTGCTTCCACAGGAAGGAGAAAAAGCGAACAGCAAAATACTTGATCCTCACAGCTCTGTCTTGAGGTCTGTTTAGTCCATGATATCCTCATGAGCTTTCTCAGGGAGGATTAATTCCTGGGCCCCAGTTATCTTTTGACCCTACTGAAACCCCAAATGATTTTCACTGCTGAAAAGAAAGTTGATCCTGGAAATAAATGTAACATACTTGCTTTCTTCAATTCCCAAGGCAAGCTGAAGAAAACTTTCCATGTCTGTATAGTTAAACCTATTGTGCTTGTCATTTGTACTCTGGGGGCTGATACTGTTGTAATTTTTACTTTATGTTTTTATGGATTTTATGGTCTCATAAACACCTTTCCAACAAATAACTATGGTCGGCAATTCAAAATCAGATGGAGAATTAATCTGTAGCTCAAGAAACCACCCAGGAGTCACTGGGAAAGTGGGTCTCTAGAGCAGCCTCCAGGGCTCTGCAGTGCACCCCTCCTGCCCTCCAGGGATCTCTTTCTGTAAAGGAGCCCCTGGTCTTTCTGGCATCTTTCATGCTGTCTCCTCAGAGTTCCTCCTTGCAGTCTATAAATATCCTTGCGTTCCTCCCATTTTAAAACAAAGCAAAATAAAAAATCCTCCCCTCAGCCCTGCATTCCCACCCCTTAGCTTGTGTCACTTTGCATGCGCTTTCTCTGTCTCTGTCTCTGTGTCTCTCTGTCTCTGTCTCTGTATCTCTCTGTCTCTGTCTCTTTCCTCTCTCTGTCGCGCTCCTCCCACCCAGGCTTTGCTTCATCAGCAACATTTCTGGAAGGCGTTGACTGCACAGCTCCCACTTCCTCCTGTCCAAACTGGCTCAACTCTGTCCCCTGCCAGCCTGGGCTGCAGGGGTCCTCCCACCAGGCGTCCCCGCTCCAGCGCCCCGGCTCTTCCTGCCTGCAGATCGGGCACCACTCTGTGAATTCTTTCCCTTGTCATTTTTGTTTTTCAGATCATTTTATGCCTCACTGACTTTTAAAAGAGGAGGATAAAAAAGTAAAACAAGTGAAGAATGAATAGGAAAAATGTTTGACTCGATTAGATGACAATATTGGCCTTAGAACATTCTTATTTCTCTCCTTCAAAATACTAAGAAAAACTATCCAAACGACTTCTACCTAGCCACCCTGGACTAGAACATGGTCTAACAGGCCGCCTTTAGGGTCATTTGACGCTGAAGGGAGGGAGTGCTATTATATTTACCCATGACCAAAGGTCTGTGGAAGACTGAGGAGTGGCAAAGCGTTTTTGCTGGGTAAGATCCAAACCAATTCCGTCCAACAGAGAGGTCCGGTCTCAGTGGGCTGCCAGGCATCAGCCAGGTGCACATGAAAGTCAGCAGTCCCCTTCCAGTGGTCTTTCATTGACGGCCATCCTCTTTGGAAACAGTGCACCATCCTCCCTGAGTTAAATGCATCGTTGTATTTAACTCAGGCCACTCAGCTTATGTGACTTTATTTCTAACATTTGGAAAATGGGATTGTAGAGGAAGCCAGCTTTTACACAATGGTCAGGTGAGGGATTGGGAATTATTAAGGGCTTTTGCAAAATAAAGTTCATTGTAAAAGAGTCTAAGCAAACAACCCCTAACCCTTCAGATGTACCAGGCACTGCTCCGGCCCCGCTGTGGACGTGGAGACTCGTCCTTCTCGGGGGTGAGGGCTGTCATCCCGGCCCGGTGGGCCAGACCGCCGGGCTCCAGCCTGTCTCCCAACCACCAACCTGTGCTGCTCTTCCGTACACCTCAAAAGCGCCTTCAGAGCGTCCGGATTGAGGTACGCGGCAGGGCAGGCCTGAAGCACAACTGATGGCTGCGTTGAGAGCAGGCCGGCGGCTGCGGCTCCCCAGAGGGCGCGCCACCGTACCCCACCGCCCTCAGCACCCTACTCCTTGCCGAGGCCCCGCCCCCTGCCCTGGCCCCGTCCCAGTTCTGCCCGGCCCAGGCCCCGCCTCTCCCTGCCCGCGCCCCGCCTAGGAGGCTGGAAGCTCGCAGCGGCCGGGGGCGGAGCGCCGCCTGCTCAGCTCCACCCCATAGTCCAGCATCGCTGACTCCGCCTCTTTTGACACCACGCTTGCGCAGTCAGTCATCCCGCGATCCCCGCCCCGGCCTTTGCGCGCGTGCGCGCGTCCAGGCGCTCCCGTCAGGCAGTGCGAGGCGCGCGGGGCTCGGAGGGCGGCGGTGGCAAGCGCCTGTGAGAAGCCAGCGGCGCTTCCTGAGGTGAGTGATGCGGGCCTCGGTTCTGGGCGCCCGGGTGTGGGCTGGAGGAGTGGCCGTGATCCCCGTCCGCACCCCGCTGCCTCTTCTTTCCCTGCGCTCCTGGGGTCCCCTTCCAGGTGCTCCGGCAGCTGCTCGTGGAGCGCGGCCCGGTCCGCAGGACTAGGAGCTGGAGCGGGGGCTGCGCGGGGCCGGTCCTCCCCGGCGTCTGCAACCCGGTGTCGACACCGATTCGGTGGACTTGTGCGTTTGTTTTGTTAGCGTGCGGAGGTATCACGGCCGAGTGACCCCCGGAAGGAAGGTTTCGCCGCTGGCGCGTCAGTCGTATTCGGGGCCGCGGGTCCCTGGGGCTTGCCGTCGCCTCTGCGGTTCGCGCGGCCCCGGCGTCGGGGCTCCCTCGGCGCTGGCTGGACGGCGGCCCGAGGCGCTGTTAATTGCGGCCGCGCGCTTCCCGGGTGCTCCCGCCGGTTTCCGCGCCGCAATGGTGGGCTCTGGAGGCGCAGCGTTGCGCGTGGAGTCATTGAGGTAAGTATTTAGTTGATTCTTCAGAAGATGTGCTATACTTATTTCCATTTTCTTACGTACGGAGGGCAGGGAAAGAGGCTGTTCAGCCACCTCCTGGCTTGGGTTTGTTTGTATCCATATGTTTTGCATTTAAAACAAATGTTCTATAAAGTGTAATGCATTTTAAGCCGTTTTATCTTTGGAAAAAAGATAAAATGGATCCAGATAGTTTCACTTGTTAATTTTCATTACTGCTGCGGTTTTTCACCAGAGTACTAGCCTAGTCGTTTATGTTTCTCTTTATCACCATCAGACATTGCAGGTACAAGTACCTTCCAGTTATCCCGCCCCCGATATCATGTGGTATTTGTGTCTTCTTTTTAAAAACACTGTCGTCTTATTTGTGGTCTAATACTTGTTTTCTTCCCCCCTAGGAGGAATCATTATAGATTTGAAAAAATAGATGTTCCCTTCCCTGTGGACTTGGTATAAATCGTAGCTTTTTTCTATTTGGCTTTATTTTCTAAAAATCAACACCGTAAACCCGTATCAGATACATCAAAACTGGGGTAGTTAAACCATGAGTTGTGGAAATGAGTTTGTGGAAACATTAAAAAAAATTGGTTATCCCAAGGCTGATAATCTTAATGGAGAAGACTTTGACTGGTTGTTTGAGGGTGCTGAAAATGAATCGTTTCTAAAATGGTTTTGTGGGAATGTGAATGAACAGAACGTGTTGTCTGAAAGAGAATTGGAAGCTTTTAGCATTCTTCAGAAATCAGGCAAGCCCATCCTAGAAGGGACGGCATTGGATGAAGCTCTTAAAACGTGTAAAACTTCTGATTTGAAGACACCTAGACTGGATGACAAAGAGCTGGAGAAATTAGAGAATGAGGTTCAAACTCTACTGAGATTAAAGAACCTAAAAATTCAGCGACGAAATAAATGCCAGTTGATGGCTTCGGTAACTAGCCACAAATCTATGAGGTTAAATGCTAAAGAAGAAGCAGCCATTAGAAAGCTGAAGCAGAGTCAAGGAATTCTAAATGCAATGAACACTAAGATTAGTAATGAACTTCAGGCCCTTACTGATGAAGTTACACAATTGATGACGTTCTTCAGACATTCTAATTTAGGTCAGGGGACAAATCCACTGGTATTTTTGTCTCAATTTTCCTTCGAAAAATACCTAAGTCAGGAAGAGCAAAGCACAGCAGCATTAACTTTGTATACCAAAAAACAGTTCTTTCAGGGTATACATGAAGTAGTTGAAAGTTCAAATGAAGACAATTTTCAGCTTTTAGATATACAGACACCATCTATTTGTGATAATCAGGAAATCCTTGAGGAGAGACGACTAGAGATGGCTAGGCTGCAGCTCGCATACGTTTGTGCTCAACATCAATTAATTCACTTGAAAGCAAGTAATTTGAGCATGAAGGCAAGTATAAAATGGGCAGAGGAGAATCTTCATAGCCTATCCAGCAAGGTAAGCATAAGAAATGAGATTAATTCGTATTGTAATTATTGTCAAGGAATAGAGGATATAATATTACTATTAGAAGTACTTTAGAATGGGGGATCTAATAAGAGATTACATTTTATTTTCTCCTTGTTCAGTGCTTATTTGTGATATGTGTCAGTGTTTCATACAAATAGACCCATATGTTAATGGAGGGCAGCAATAGTAATTATAATCTCAACCACATTATCTAGTTTATTTTAAACAAAAGGGCTCTATTTTGCATTCTGAATTTTAAATTTGTGTAATGCAGATACAGACTGGATTGAGATTTTATTTTTAAGATGTGGCTAGAAACTAATTGCTTTATTATGGGTTTTCTGCCACTTTTGCTCCAACCAGAGCATAGTGCTAATAAAGTCAGAGGTCCAAGTTCAGTAGACAAACTGATTCCTTTTTGAGAATATATGGATAAATGTATTACAGATGACTGTCAGCACTCTTGGAGAGCTTGCCTTCTTGGTAATATGACTGCTAGATAGTTGAGTAAAAATGTCAGTTTTCTGAATTTGAATATCAGCACCAAGTTAGTTTCTATAGCTGACAAAAACTTTGGAATAATATAGGAAGTCCAATAATTATGTAGACGTCAGCTAAAATCGACTGGCTGACTAGGACCTGTTGAGGTAGTTTTAACTTTTAAGAAAAACTTAATGTGTACTTGGATTCAGTGAGTAGTATGCTATTAATAATAATGATTTTGCTTGAGTAAAACAAGCATGATAAGATCTTTATTTTGGTAGCCATTACTATATGTATGGTAGTAATAGCATTAAAATTTAGTAATTCATACCCTTGACTTAGTCATTTTTCATTTTTAAGCTGTAATTTTGGTTTATAGGAGTATTAAATTTGTTTTCATTCCTTGAGCTTGTTATCTGGTCACCTAAAGTGGAAAGTGAAAATAAGATGATTTCAAATTTAGGCATCAAGTTTCAAATATAATTGCTTTTCTTTATGTAGGCTGTGGACAAAGAAAATTTGGATGCTAAAATTTCTAGCTTGACCGGTGAGATTAAGAAACTTGAAGAACAGATCACTCAAATAAAAGACAAAAGTTTGCCTGCCGTGGTAAGAGAGAATGCCCAGTTATTGAATATGCCAGTGGTAAAGGGAGATTTTGATCTGCAGATTGCTAAACAAGATTATTATACAGCAAGACAAGAGTTAGTTTTAAATCAATTAATAAAGCAAAAGGCATCATTCGAACTTCTACAGTTATCATATGAAATTGAATTAAGAAAGCATTGGGACATATATCGTCAACTTGAAAATTTGGTTCAAGAACTTAGTCAAAGTAACTTGATGCTCTACAAGCAATTAGAAATGTTAACAGATCCATCAGCCTCTCAGCAGATAAATCCAAGGAATACCATTGATACTAAGGATTATTCTGCTCATAGGTATGTATGCTTCCTTGTTTCTTTAGTAAATATTTCCTTTTGTTTTTGCAAAATACTAGAGAAAGTTTGAGCTAAAATTTTAGAACTTTTAACAATTCTTTCCATTTCACTTTTGGCCTATTTTTTTCACATTTTTATATACCTTTTTTTCATTTGTAGTTTTTTTTGCTCCCTTTTCCATTTATGTTAGATCTAAAAGTAGCTACTTTATAGCTGAAGTGGATGAGTTGGAGGAATGAATGGGTTTCATTCTCCTTTAGGCATCATTATTTATATATCTCATTTTAGATTTGGGGCAGGAAGTTTGAATACAGCTTAGCATAGTAGGTATTGCTGGTCAGGGGATTGACTGCATTTGGAGAAGGTAGCAGTGGAGAGGGGAGAAGACTTCATTTCTGTGTTTAGTCAGTAGAATCACTGAGAATGAATGCTAGCTCCCAAGCTTCTTCTGGATGTCTGAGCAATTGATGGCTCTGGGATGCTGAAAATTGGAGGGCTAAAGTAGTCTTAAGACCTCAAAAATCTGGCTCCTACTCCTCGTTTTTCTCCAGGTAGGGTAAAAGCATCTAATCTTTTTGTTTTCATATTAATAAAATGAAGGGCCTGGATAGGGTTGCCTCGTTGCACAATTTCAGGGGTTACCATTGACATCATGATTTATATGAGTGATGCCCCTTGGAATTGTGTAGTTACATCTATAAGACTGCAACTGGCAGCTTTGCGATTGAACCAATTTTAGGAAGTCTGTTACAACTCGATAAAATAACTTTTAAAACAATTCTGAGAAAAAGAGCAGACCTTTTTCGTTAAAGATATGTGGAGGGTGTTGTCCCAGATTTTTCCATTTGTCTATAGAATAATTTTCTGCAGTTAATGTTTGACGTATTAAAGTGGGCTCATGGCTCATCAAGATTTTAATTTGCCAACCAAATACAGACAAGACTGGAGTAGCAAAAGTTTACTATTATAGCTATTTACTTAGCTCTTTATTGTTTACGTTTTACATTGTTTTAATTTTACATCTTTATATTTTACATTGTTTACAATTTCAATTTTTCTCTTTTAATCCCACCACAATCCTGTAATATAGGTAGGTTAAGATGTGGCGTAGTTAAGATGTGGAAATAAGTCTGAAAGATTGATTTGCCCTGGGTTTCACATCCCAGAAAACTCAGACCTCGACCTAGTTCTGTTTCAGATTTGTTGCTTGCTGGCTGGATGGCTTGCTTGCTTGTTTTTTCCTTCCTTTCCTCCTTTCTCTCCTTGCTTTCCCTTCCTTTCTCTCTTCCTTCCTTTTCTTTCCTTTTAAGACAAGGTCTCACTTGCCCAGGTGGGAGTACAGTGATGTGATCATAGCTCACTGCAGCCTCCAATTCCTGGGCTCAAGTGATCCTCCTGCCTCAGCTTCCTGAGTTGTTAGGACTACAGGCACGTGCCACTATGCCTGGCTAATTTAAAAAAATATTTTTTTGTAGAGATGGGGCTTCAGAATGTTGCCCAGTCTGGTCTTGAACTCCTGGGCTCAAGCAGTCCTCCCACAGTGTTGAGATTACAGACTTGAGCCATTGCCTGTTTCTACTACATCGTAGTTATACTCTGTGAAACAAGTATTTTCTTCAGAGGTATCTCTGAAGTGCACTTTGAAGTTGTTAGTGACAGTTAAAGTTAAAATAATTTTATATGTAAAACTTGGTTGGTAGGGAAGCTGGGAATTCAGTAATAGAATGTATAGCTAATGTAGTAGTTAGAATATATATGTACTGAAATAGTACTACAGTGAGAATGATTTTAGTTGCTTGATTTTAGCAGACACACAATTTTTTTTTTTTTTTTTTGAGACAGAGTCTTACTCTGTTGCCCAGGCTGGAGTGCAGTGGTGTGATCTCAGTTTAGTGCAACCACCACCACCTGGGTTCAAGTGATTCCCCTGCCTCAGCCTCCCAAGTAGCTGGGACTACAGATGCAGGCCACCACACCTGGCTAAGTTTTTGTATTTCAGTAGAGACAGGGTTTCACCGTGTTGGCCAGGACAGTCTCAATCTCCTAACCATGATCTGTCTACCTCAGCCTCCCAAAGTGCTGGGATTACAGGTGTGAGCCACCCCTCCCAACCCAGTATTTTTATAAGTTGTTACTTAGCTATCCCCATAAATGCCCCAGTACAGTGGATTGTAATTTTGAAAATGATACTGACTTGAAAATTCTGACTTAAAATTTTTAACTTTTACATTTTAGGCTTTACCAACTTTTAGAGGGAGAGAATAAGAAAAAAGAATTGTTTCTAACTCATGGAAACCTTGAGGAAGTGGCTGAGAAATTGAAACAGAATGTTTCTTTAGTACAAGATCAGTTGGCAGTATCTGCTCAAGAACATTCTTTCTTTCTATCCAAACTAAATAATGATGTGGACATGCTTTGTGATGCTTTGTATCAAGGAGGAAATCAGCTTCTGCTTAGTGATCAGGTGGGTATTTGCCATAGTAGTTAAAAATGCTTTTAAAAAAAAAGTTTGTTGTAAAAGATATTAAAGAAAATGTTAACATTAGGAAATTATTACCCCAATTCCATTAATTCCTTAATATAAAATATGTTTTTATATCTCCTAATTTTTGTTCACATATAAATATATTTTTCAGATAGTTTTGATGAGTGTGCACAGAAATTTAAAAATGTATACAATTGTTCAGACACAAAAGGATACGTAATGTGTGTATTAGTGTTAAAAAAAAAACCACCTCTATTGTTTTCAGTCATCTTAGCAAATACTGGATTGCCTTTATATCTTTAAAATCCTCTATGTACAGTTACTGGTATATGCCCCTCCTAATATAAATCCCCTCTCTTCTTCAAAGAGTAACTACCATGCTTAATTTTGTCCATCATTTTCTTGCTTTTATGTATAGTTTTATTACACACACATATACAGACATATATATATTCTAGACTGTGTATTTAGTTTTATATGTGTTTTTTTTTGAGACTGAGTCTCACTCTGTCACCAGGCTGGAGTGCAGCGGCGTGATCTTGGCTCACTGCAACCTCCGCCTCCCAGTTCAAGTGATTCTTCTGCCTCAGCCTCCTGAGTAGCTGGGATTACAGGCGCATGCCACCACAGTCAGCTATTTTTTGTATTTTTAGTAGAGAGAGGGTTTCATCATGTTGGCCAGGATGGTCTTGGTCTCTTGACCTTGTGATCTGCCTGCCTCAGCCTCTCAAAATGCTGGGATTACAGGCGTGAACCAATTCGCTCAGCCTAATTTTGTATGTTTTTGAACTTTATATGCTGTTATTATACTGGTAGTATTATACTGATGGTATGTATATTGATGGTATATGTCCTTTAGTGACTTGATTGCTTTTTCAGTGGCTTAACATGTTTTTGAGACTTACTCGTGTTGATACATGTAAAGCTGTAGTTCATTCAGTTTTCTCTTTTGTATAGTTAGTATTCCATTATATGATATTACATAATGTAATTATCTGTTAGATTGACAGACATTTAGGTGATTTCCAGTTTTTGTTACTATAGATCATGCTGCTATGATAGTCTTGTATGTCTCATTGCTGCATAGTTCCAGTTTCTCCACATCTTTGCCAACACTTGTCATTTCCTATGGTTTTTAAAATAGTAGCCATCACGATGGGTGTGAAGTGGTATCTGTGATGGTTTTTTTTGAAAGATCTCCCATTACTGATTTTTGCCTTCTTGATCTATGGAGAATTGTGTGAAAATTTCTGCTGTGATGGTGGATTTGAGAATTTCTCCATGTAGTTTTATATTGTTTTTTCTTTATGTATTTTGAGTCTATTTTATAAGTTATATCCAAGTTTAAAATTTCAGAGAATAATTATCCTGGTGGTTTTAAATTGCAGTGAATCAAAGCATTTAGCATTACATAATGACTATTCCTATGATGCTTTTTGTCTTGATATTCTTTTGTCTCATATTAACATTCCTGTGCCATTTTTCTTTTGCTTAGTAATTGTAAGGCATATAGTTTTCTTTATACTTGTCCAGTAAGTTTTTACTATTAGTTAAGTCCTGATTCATGGACCCAGGATAGGGATCATCATGTACCCAGGGCCCCCTTTACCACCCTGGGAGAAGGATGGAAAACAGAGGAAAGTGGGGTGGAACCAGTTCAGATCTTCCCAGGAAATGTGCCTTTGTCCCAGGCCAAGACCGAGGATATGGGGCAGAGGGACTTGTACATGTGCCAGTACCATTTGCACACAGAGACATCTCCCTCTTTAGCAGTCATTACCTTCTTGGAATGGTAGAAGTCCAGGTAGTTCTGCCAGCAGTTCATGTTCTGGTTCTGGTCGGTGAAGTGGCTGTCAAAAGGGACAGTTCTGTAGTTCTTAATTTTGATTTTCATTTCTTCTGCCATGGTGCTAACTTCTAAAGACCCTCAACAAAGACCATAGTTTTGTTTTTACTTAGCATGATGAAATAAACATTTTTACTCTCCAAATAGTTTTCTTTTAATGTTATCTATACTCTATTGATTTAATTACTGTGCCATCATGGTTATTGTTACTGGGCATTTTGATAGTCTTCATTTTTTAGTTTTGTTTGCTCTTGAACATCAGTATCTTTGTGTATCTTTGTGTATGTAGCCTACTGTTGTTGGATACTTCCATCTGGATAAATTTTTGGAAACAGGATCATTGGGGTTTTTTATGCTAGGGTGATATATACACCTTTTTTTTTTGCCTTTGTACTGCTTTTAAAGGAGTTTATAATGCTACCAGCACTATTTAAGTGTCTACTAGACACCATTGATCATATGGTACACCATCATTTTATAAGTTACTAAAACAAAAAACTCTTAAACTGATACAATGTTTTCTTATTAAGAATTTTTGTTTTTCATACTACTAGAAAAGACCTTTTTAGGTGTAGGTAGTCATAGATTTTTAGCATACCACTCTTGGACATGTGTTAAAAGGAAAAAATAATTTAAATGGTTAGGGTAGTTCTAAAGCTTCACATTTCAGTGTGCAATTCTAAGTTATTTTTTGACTCAAAAGTTGTTTGTAATTTTCCACATTGTATATCAAGAATGTTGGTGAGAAAGTATTTCTTAAGAGTACCTGGCCAGAAACAGTCGTAATGAGATTCTTGATTAAGATGCATCTTCATTTCAAATATGTTCAAATATGAAAAACATGTACCCGGTAATCACTAAAATATGGTAATTTCACTCCAGTCTTATCACTGGGTATCATTAGTGTTTTTCCCTAGCTCAGTGTGATATAAAATGCCATATCAGTTTTATGTTTCTGTTATTAATGAAGCTGAACTTCAGTATCTGTAGCAATACTGTTTTAGCAATTATATGATCTTTAGTATTTAATTGAGGGTAAAGATGAGATCATTGTTTCTCGGTATGTTCAAGTTTACCAAGTTTGTCTTAGAGGAGATCACTAAATGTAGTTATAATGTCAAAATTATTTGATTTTCAAAAATATGTATTTTAAGAAGTACTGCTCTGTGAATTGACATTTATGACAGGTCTTAAGCAGTCATTCTTGAACTTGTACATTAGAATCATCAGGGAGTGTATCAAAATGCAGGTTCCTAGCCCTGTACAGAGATTAAGTAATTTAGTCTAGTGTTGGGTACAGGAATCTGTATTCATAACAAGTACCTCAGATAATTATGATGCTTGTGGACCATGCTGAGAAGCTGTGGAAAATTGAGAGTAGTTAGAGCAGCAGATTTTCTGACAAACTCTTTGGTGATGCTGGCTAAAATTTATAAGTAAAATGCTTGATTCGAAAGCTATGAACACTTGCTAATAATCTGGTCTAAATGCTAAAAACTGAGGAATTTGAATTTATTGTAATAAATGTGAAGGGTCCGACATGGCTGGATTCTGGAGCAGGAAAGTTACATGGTTAGTCAAGATGATTTTTGTGGAATATCGTGTGTAATTCTATCTGGTAAGAAAATATGAAAAATGGAGATTTGTGTTTAGATAATTCTTTTTTATTGGTCTTACATTCTGTACCTTCTTTCTAGAATAAACAGAGAATAGGGTAAAACGATATTTAATTAATTAAGCAGAATATAAGCTCCATAAGGGAGATTTTGTTCATTCTTAGCAGTAATCTCTAAAACAGTACTTGGCACAGTAATATTTGTTGAATATATGAATACACAGAACAGCTTACATATCAAGTACTCTTCAGGAAGGGTTTGCTTAAAATTATCAGAAGTTGTTGCAATTAACCCATTATGGATTTTAAATTGAGATTTATTGCTAAAATTGTGGGAAGTTATTAAATCGTTTAAAGTCTTTCCATGTAAATTATATTTTAATTTTATAATTGGTGTTAGGAATAAAGTGTTTGAATTTTTATTTTCTTTTTTTAGGAGTTAACAGAGCAGTTTCATCAAGTTGAATCTCAAATGAATAAACTAAATCATCTCCTCACTGATATTCTTGCTGATGTGAAGACAAAAAGAAAAACTTTGGCAAATAATAAATTACATCAAATGGAAAGAGAATTATATGTATATTTTTTAAAAGATGAAGATTATCTGAAAGATATTGTGGAGAATTTAGAAACCCAATCAAAAATTAAGGCTGTTAGTCTTGAAGATTGAAAATTACTGAAAACTGAATCTTTCTCATGCTCTTTTATTAGGAGGAGACTGTCTATAATAAACACTGCCACATTTTTTAAATTTGAAGACAACGGAACATTTCATTTGATGAATTCAAGTATTATATTAATTTGACTTTTTTCTCATTAGTACATTCAGAGTACCAGTACTTTATGACTTGAGCATTTGTTTAGTGGTACTTAGTCCTGGTAATCTTTTACTTCCAAGGAAAAAGCATTATTACATAATGCAAATGTTTTTTAGTACAGTTATCTTTCTTTTTTAAAATAGACATTTTCTGCTGCTAAATTTTTTTTTTTTTTTGAGATGGAGTCTCACTCTGTCGCCAGGCTGGAGTGCAATGGTGCAATCTTGACTCACTGCAACTTCCGCCTCCCGAGTTCAAGCGATTCTCCTGCCTCAGCCTCTCAAGTAGCTGGGACTACAGGCATGTGCCACCATGCCCAGCTAATTTTTTTGTATTTTTAGTAGAGATGGGGTTTCACCCAGTTCGACAGGATGGTCTCAATCTCCTGACCTCGTGATCCACCCATCTCGGCCTCCCAAAGTGCTGGAATTACAGGCGTGAGCCACCATACCTGGCCCCTGTTAAATATTTTTAAATGTATTGAACTTCTGGTCAGCATTTTGAAATCTGTAGACCTTAGTATGTGAAATAGCCAAGTCCCCTCATATCTGACTTAAAAATAAAATTCTGCTGCTCAAATTGTACTCCTCCGTAATTCCCTGCTGTAGACTTTTAGACTGTTTGTATATCTCTTTTTTTTTTTTTAAAAGATGGGGTTTCACCATGATGGCCAGGCTGATCTTGAACTCCTGACCTCAGGTGATCCACCCACCTCAGCCTCCCAAAGTGCTAGGATTACAGGAGTGAGCCACCACGCCCGGCCTGTTTGTATATCTCTACTTGTACCACAGAATATTGGGACTTTATTGGCCATCATTCATTTTAGAGTCTGAATTCTGGTGACTCAAAAGCTTCTACAAAATAGCTCAGCAGTGCTTTGACTTTAATGTGACTTACACATCTTAAATGACTTTCAAATGAAATTTGAAATTTTAATTTCAAAATTCTGTAAAAGTGGTTGCTCAAAAGATGTACTGTTTTAATCAGTTTAAGGGCAAAAATATTTAATTGTATTTAATAATGGTATTTGGGCAACCAGAAAATATTTTAAGAGTTGGTCTAAAATAATTTGAAGTAGCTTGTCTGCTATTATATCAGATGCTTCTTGAGTGCCCAATTTATACATGGCCTGTGATAAATACCATGTGAGCTTTGCAGGAATACCTTCAAGAATATTCCTTACCTGCTTGTAATATAGAATGCCCATATAAAAACAACATATTTGGGGTGTTCTTTGTGGAATTTTTTAGCTATAACCATCAGAAAACAGGCATACTTTGATTAACCCTCTTGATTTTTGCAACCCATTGAACAAAAATATTTTGTCAATTATCGTTTGTTATTTAAAATTTTGTATTTATTATGTAAACCTTAATTTTGTAGCAGTTAATTTTGTTTAAGATTTTGCTATCAGCTCCCTATCACTTCAGCAACATTTTTTTGTTGTATATATTTTTTTCTATTCTCTCTTGGGATAGAGAATTTACTTAAAATTTTTCTTTTCTCCAATAATGTGGAAAATATGTCACCTGGTTTATGGTAGCAAATTCTGTTTAAATTAGTATCAGCTATTTACATGGGTGGCCAGATGCTTGATTTATTTAATTAACTAATTTTTTGAGACAGAGTCTGTGTCGCCCAGGCTGGAGTTCATTGGAACGATCTCGGCTCAATTGATTCTCCTGCCTCAGCCTCCTGAGTAAACAGGATTATAGGCGTACACCACCACACCCAGCTAGTTTTTGTATTTTCAGTAGAGATGGGGTTTCACCCTGTTGGTCAGGCTGGTCTCAAACTCCTGACCTCAAATGATCTAACCACCTTGGCCTTCCAGAGTGCTGACGTTATAGGCATAAGCCACCATGCCCTGCTCAAGCTAAATGCTTGTTTATACTGTCCCCATCCAAAACTTCACTTGCTCAGCCCAGGGGTCCAGCAGGACTGATCAAGGCAGGGATGGTAGCTGTGTGTCTGCCATAATTACCCAAGTCAGTTATAATCGTGTTACTAGATTTGTTTATTTGAAGATGTAATACCATTTTTCAAACCTCAGGAAGTATTTGAGTGGATTGCTTGCTTCTAAATTGGTTACCTAGAAAATAAGTTCTTTGTCTATTTACTATGATACCTGGATTGAGTATTTTGCTTTTTTCTTAATATCCTATCTATATTATTGGATGATTGCTGATTGATGCCTATTTTCTCTGGTTACAAATATAGACATTTTAAAGTCGGTATATAGATTTTTCAAAATAATTTCATTGTATTTCCTGTTTTAAAGTCTTAGAATTAGTATATGGGTATTTACCTTATGTTAATCTTACATTTAGGATTTTGTGAAAATGGAAAATTATGAGGCATTGGTAGGCTTTGATCTCTGTAAGACACCGCTCTCCAGTGTTGCTCAGAAGATTATGTCTGCTATGCATTCAGGTGATTTAGTGGATTCTAAGACTTGGGGAAAGAGTACAGAGAGTAAGTAATTTTTATGAACCTTTCTCTCTTTTGATACTTTGAATGTTGATTATTCTAAAGGCTAAGAATTGAAAATGGAATGCATGTAGACAGATGAAGCCCAGCTCCCACCCTTTTAAAACTCATTTAGTGTAGACTGAGCTTCTGCTCACTAACTTTCACGTTCCCTTAACCTTTATTGCTTTAAAGATGTCACACTTTCTTCCTTGTTCCAGTTCTTTCTGTCAAACGTTCCCTTAGAATCTGGATTAGGTCTTTTACTATCTTCAAAAGAGATGCTTTAATCTTGGTTCTCAGGTCATCGAACTCATACATAATATTTACTGTTGTGTGTGCTGAGCAAGAGATAATGTTTTTGACAATACATGTGTTATACTGCCATAGAAATGTAAACTCTTAGGTGGCAAGGATTATTAGATCAGTGTATATGTGTTTATGACGTGGTATAATGGGAAAGGCAATGATATGCTCACAAATGTCACTGAAATGTTTGTAACATCAGGGTTTTTGGTGTTTTCTTTTGTTTTTTTTTTGTTTGTTTTTTTTTGCTAACAAAGTAGTTTTTATTTTAAATTTGCAAGTCTGGGTCAATAATTTGTGGTTGGTTTCTCTTTCTACAAAATAAGGCATAAGTGAGTGAGATATAATTGAGTAATGAAATCAAAATGAAATAATTGAGAGTATTGCCAAATATTAGCACAAAAGCTCTTATAAACACAGCTTTTTGATTAAGATACAGTGGCACTTAATGTTTTGATCTATTCAGGCATCTGTTGTTATATACCTTACTGCAGTGGAAGTCACTAATAAACTGGTAAGAATTTTTGAGTGTGAATTACATGCCTAGCAATTGATAGTGTAAAACACTATCATAATCACATTTATTATTCCATATATTTTTTGAATAATAGAGTGGGTATATACTTGACAGAGGTGGAAATACACTCCCCTTCAAAAACTGGTAAGAATAATGAAATGCGTCTGGCAGCTATAATACGAGGCTCTGATGAAAAATTTATGATAGTCCATCTCATGTCAGCTCTTGTCATTGTTCTAAAATACCCTGTTAATGCCTGTGACAATCACTTGAGTCCAGGAGTTCAAGTCCAGCCTAGGAAACATAGCAAGATTCCATCTCTAAAAATAAAATACCCTGTTAAAATGTTAAAGTCCTGGTTTTTATTAAGGTTATCGAGAAGATAATAGAAAAAGATATACCACTTTTCTCTCAATTCTTAGATTGGGAAAAATAGTGAAATTTTCATAAGGATTTTGTATTTTCTATTGCTTTATAACATAATTACTACAAGTTTACTCGCTTAAAACAACACAATTATTCTTGTATAGTTTCTGTGCGTCAGGAACCTATACCTGACTCCGCCAGGTCCTCTGCAAGGGTGCATTCCAGGTGTCAGCCAGGGCTGGTGTCTCTCCCGAGGCTGCAGTGGGGAAGCATTCTCTTCTAAGCTCACATGGTTGTTAACAGAATTCAGTTTCTTGTAGACTTTCAGACCGAGGGTCTCAGTTTCTCACTGGTGTCTGGAAGGCATCCCCAGTTTCTGTCATGTATTCCTCTCTGTGGGCAACCTGCAATATGGCAAGGCATCTCACTTTTTCTTTTTCTTTCTTTTTTTTTTTTTTTAAAGACAGAGTTTCACCACATTGGTCAGGCTGGTCTTGAACTCCCGACGTCAGGTGATCTGCCTGCTTTGGCCTCCAAAGTGCTTGGATTCCAGGCATGAGCCACCATGCCCGGCCTTTCTTTTTTTTTTTTTTGAGACAGAGTCATACTCTGTTGCCCAGACTGGAGTGTAGTAGCATGATCTTGGCTCACTGCAAGCTCCACCTCCCAGGTTCAAGTGATTCTTCTGCCTCAGCCTCCCAAATAGCTTGGATTACAGGTGTGCACCACCACGCCCAGCTAATTTTTGTATTTTTAGTAGAGACGGGGTTTCACCATATTGGTCAGGCTGGTCTCAAACTCCTGACCTCGTAATCTACCTGCCTCGGCCTCCCAAAGTGCTGAGATTACAGGCGTGAGCCACCACTCTTGGTCTGTAACTGACTTCTTCTAAACCAGCAAAAGTCTCCCTAGCAAGACTGACATTACGGTTTTATGTAATGTGATTACATACATGCTGCTGCATTTGTTGTGTTCTGTTGGTTACAAGCTAATCAGTAGTCCCATTCACACTCAAAGGGACAGGGGGTTACACGAGGACCTGATACCAAGAGGCAGGGATCATAGGACCACCTTGGTGTCTTTCCACCACAGATTCTCACCAGTTTTATTCCTTTATCATATGAATCCAAATTAAAGTTGGATTGCTGGTGGATTATTGATAAGTGATGCTGGACCTAAAGTTTTAATTGACTCCTGGATTCTTGTCAAATACTGAGCTGTTATTATGTCAAATTCTTACTTCTAAGAAAAATATTGTAAATTAGCCTTTCATTTCCACGAGCCTATTTCATACCAAATACATATCGAAATTAAACTCAGAAATAAATGGAAATAAACTACAAATACTTGCTTTTAAAAACACGACGTCACACCAAACTGTATTTAAACCTTTGATATTTGTCATTTTGGGGTCTAATTTTCTTATCTGCTAGACTGACTGAGGTGACTAAAGATACACATTCAGTGAAGATTGGATTGTTTTATCTTCTTGAAAACAGGTATAGATATTTAAAAACGCTTTGTCATGAAAAGCACTAAAAATGCAAAACTTAATGTCAGAGAACATCCATGTAACTACCACTTACATTGCCAACACTTCAAAATTTACTTCTCAGTTAAAATCTCCCCCTGCTCAAATATAACGATTATCCTGCCTTCTATGGCAACTACTTCATAATCATGGGCATTTTATATTGTTTCAGATACCTTTTTGGCAGCGATTACTCATTGTTTACCACATTGAAACCATCCTTCTTTTCTGAGGCTCACAGTTACACTACATGGCTCAGTCTTGTTTCAGTCAGGTTTGACAGAGTGGTCAGGGGCCTGTCAGTGAGTTGTGAACTCACATGGGTGCCATTTCCAGGTGAGGCTTCAAGACAGCTTGCCTGCTTCTCTGGCCTCTTTGCTTCCCACCAGTTGGAGCCGAAATGATTCTTCTCCAACCCTGCAAATGATAAGAGTGTCCTAGAGATTGTGGAACAACATGCTAGAAGGATGTTGGGCCCCTGAGTGACTTCAAAAAATAGCTGTAACCGCCTATTGAGACCATTGACCTCAGAACATGAGAGAGAAAGAAACTTTTTCTTTTGTTTTTCTTTTTTTTGGAGACAGGGTCTTGCTTTGTCGCCCAGGCTGGAATTCATATGTCATTGCAGTCTAAACCTCCCAGGTTCAAGCAATCCTCTCACCTCAGCCTCCTGAGCAGCTGGGACTACGGCAATTGCCACCGTGTCTGGCTGATTTTTTGTTTCGTGGAGACAAGGTCTTGCTATATTGCCCAGTCTGGTCTCCAACTCCTGGCTCACATGATTCTCCTGCCTCGCAAAGTACTGCTATTACAGGCATCAGCCATGGTACCTGGCCTACTATTTTTTAGTGTTACAAATTTTTTCCTCAACATTTTTGGGAAGTCTCTTTGTAATACATTAGGAAGTGTTTTTGTTTTTGTTTTTAAACAAAAACTAAAGTCTGTAATTCCACACAATTCTCTTCTTTCTTTTTTCTTTTTTTTTTTTCTTTTTTTGAGATGGAGTGATGGAGTCTTGCTCTTTGACCCAACCTGGAGTGCAGTGGTGCAATCTCAGCTCACCGCAACTTCCCCCTCCTGGGTTCAAGGGATTCTCTTGCCTCAGCCTCCTGAGTAGCCTGGATTACAGACACCTGCCACCATGCCTGGCTAATTTTTGTATTTTTAGTAGAGATGGGATTTCACTATATTGGTTAGGCTGGTCTCAAACTCCTGACCTCAAGTGACCCACCTGCCTCGGCCTCCCAAAGACATTTTTTAAAATATATACTTACATAGATGTATACATACATCATTTTAATATAAAATTGTGAGAAGTTTCAAGTTATTTTTTGCTTGTTGAACCCTCTCCGTTATTGTTAACCTATGTTAACAACTTAGTATGTGCCTTTTATATTTTTGTTAATTTTTTTTCTGTGATTATAATTTCTGTGACTGGACAGTCATGTGCTGCATAATGAATGCTGTTTTGGCCAGTGACAGACTGAATATATATGTTGGTGGTCTCATAAGATTGTAATGGATCTGAAAAATTCCTGTCTCCTAGTGATAATCGTAGCTGTCCTGTTATTATAGCACAATGCTTTACTTTGTACCCCCCAGATAGAGTCTCAGTCTTGTCACCCAGGCTGGAGTGCAGTGGTCCAATCTCAGCTCACTGCAACCTCCTGCTCCTAGGTTCAAGGGATTCTCCTGCCTCAGCCTTCCAAGTAGCTGTGATTATAGGTGTCCACCACCATGCCCAGCTCATTTTTGTATTTTTAGTAGAGACAGGGTTTCACTATGTTGGCCGGGCTGGTCTTGAACTCCTGACCTCAGGTGATCCACCTGCCTCGGCCTCCCAAAGTGCTGAGATTCCAGGCATGAGCCAGTGTGCCCAGGCACATTACGTTTTATTGTGATGCTGGCGTAAACCTGCTGCACTGCCAGGTGTATAAAAGTATAGCACTGTATATAGTGTACAGCTGTGTCGTACAGTCAACTTGCACAGACCTAGATGGCATGGCCTGCTACATTGTACTATGTATATACAATTATATGTAATACATAGTACTTGATAACAAATGACTGTGTTACTGGTTTATATATTTACTGTATATACTTTTTGTCATTATTTTAGGGTGTACTCCTACTTACGAAAAAAATAGTTAATTGTAAAACAGCCCCAGGCAGGTCCAGAAGAAGGTACTGTTATCATAGGAAGTGACGGCTCCATATGTGTTATTGCCTCTGAGGACCTTCTGGAGGGACAAGATATGGAAGTGAAAGACAGTAATACTGATGCTCTTTACCCTGTGTAGGCCTAGGCTAATCTGTGTGTTTGTCTTAGTTTTAAACAAGAAAGTTTAAAAAGTTTTTTTAAAAGTTAAATATCTTAATAATAGAGAAAATGTTATGGAATCAAGATAAGAAAAAAAAATTCTTGTTCAGCTGTACAGTGTGTTTTTGTCTTAAGCTAAATGTTATAAAAGAGTTCAAAAGTTTAAAAAATTTAAAAGTGTATAAAGTAAAAAATGTTAAAGTACACTGAGGTTAATTTATTACTGAAGAAAGAAAATCTTTAAAAATAAATGTAGTGTGTCCTAAGTGTATAGTGTTTTATGAAGTCTACATAGTGTACAGTAGTGCACTAGGGCTTCACATTCACTCTCCAGTCACTGACTCACCCAGAGCAACTTCCACTCCTGCAAGCTCCGTTTATGGTAAGTGCCCTATATAAGTACCATTTAAAAAATCTTTTATACTGTGCTCGCTTCAGCAGCACATATACTAAAATTGGAACAATACAGAGAAGATTAGTTGGCCCCTGCGCAAGGATGACACGAAAGTTCGTGAAGCATTCCATATTAAAAAAAAAAATCTTTTATACTGTATTTTTACCTATATTTAGGTACACAAATACTTAACATTGTGTTACAGTTGCCTACAGTGTTCAGTACAGTAGCATGCTGTACAGATTTGTAGCCTAGGAGTGTAGTAGGCTATACCATCTAGGTTCATGTAAGTTTACTATATGACAGCAGTCCCCAACCTTTTTGGCACCAGGGATTGGTTTCATGGAAGACAGTTTTTCCATGGGATGGGGGTCGGGGGGATGGTTTTGGGATGAAACCGTTCCACCTCAAGATTATCAGGCATTAGATTCTCATAAGGAGCTTGCAACCTAGATTCCTTGTAGGGTTCATGCTCCTATGATAATCTAATGCTGCTGCTGACCTGACAGGAGGCAGAGCTCAGGTGGTAATGCTTACTCATCTGCTGCTCACCTCCTGCTACGTCGCCTGGTTCCTGATAGACTACACACGGGTACTAGTCCTCAGCTCAGGGGGTCTGTGAAGTTTGCATAACAATGAAATCGCCTAATGATGCATTTCTCAGAACATACCCCCGCGTGACTGTAATTATAGCTTGTATATATCTGTGCCAACCTGACCCCCTTCGTCAGGTGGCATTGGCTGAGGCATTTTTTGCAACGTGTCACATTTCAGCTTCCCCAGGTTCAGTTCTTCTGATCTCCAAGGCCACTCCTCAGTAAACTCTGCTGACAATTCTCAGTCTCAGGGAACCTGATCTGCTGCAGTTGGTGGCAGGAGTGGTATGAGAAAGTAGGCATGTGAGTTTGGAGTTTGGTCTCCTTCAGGTAAGCTGGCACTGATGACCTCATCACAAGTTGTGGGTAGAATACAAATCTGGCTTAAGGTGGGTTTGGCTTACCAGTGGGAACAACTGCACCAGCTGGGACAATACTGCACATCTGAGAAGTACAAGGCAGTTGAAGACAATGGAATTAAATGGCTGTGGCTGGGAATAATAGATCCTTTGGAAAAATACAAAAAAAAAAAAGGCTGAAGGCAATAAGCAATTAAAGGCTAAACTTGAAAGCCAGAGGGCTTCCTGGACAGTCTGTAAAGAGATAGCCTGTAGCCATAGACCCAAGACTTAGTCCTGCTTAGTCCTGATTGCTCCAGAGAAACTTGAATTTTAAGCTCTGGTGGTGTGCTGTTGTTTTGGTTTGGTTTGGTTTGTTTTTTTTTAAAGACACCTAGGCTGGAGTGCAGTGGCTCATTTCAACCTCCGCCTCTGGGGCTCAGGTGATTCTCGGAGTAGCTGGGACTACAGGTGCACACCACCACGCCAGGCTAGTGTTTTGTTTTGTTTTGTTTTCAATTTTTAGTAGAGATGGAGTTTCGCCATGTTGCCCAGTCTAGTCTCGAATCCCTGGGCTCAAGAAGCTTGTTTTGGCCCACCAAAGTGCTGGGACTACAGGCATGAGCCACCCCTGCCTGGCCAGGATTAAGGTCTTGATCTGAAAAAAAGAGGGACCAGACCCTGAGATACAGGGTGGGAAACTTTGGTTTGGTATATTTAAAACTTGATTGAGACACCACAGGGAGGAAGAAAAAAAAAAAAGACCTTCAGTATCAGATCAGCTTCATCAACATGGTGAAAACCTGTGAATGTAAAATATCAGACAGATCTCAGTCCATTTAGAAAGTTTATTTTGCCCAGATTAAGGACACACCTATGACACAGCGTTAGGATGCCCTGAGACGTGTGCCCAAGGTGGTTGGGGATAGTTGGCTTTTTTACATTTTAGGAAGACTTGAGGCATCAGTATGTGTAAGATGTAATTTGTTTGGTCTGGTAAGGCAGGACAGCTCGAAGTGGGGACTTCCAGATTAGAAGTAGGTAAAGAGGGGCCAGGCAGGGTGAGTCACGCCTGTAATCCCAGCATTTTGGGAGGCCAAACCCAGTGGATCCCCTGAGGTCAGAAGTTCAAGACCAGCCTGGCCAACATGGGGAAACCCTGTCTCTACTAAAAATCAAAAATTAGCTGGGCATGGTGGCAGGCACCTATAATCCCAGCTACTCAGGAGGCTGAGGCAGGAGAATTGCTTGAATTGGGAGACAGAGGTTGCAGTGAGCCAAGATCGCATCACTGCACTCCAGCCTGGAGGATACAATGAGACTTTCTTTTTTTTTTTTTTTTTTCCACTACTACTTTTGAAGAGATTGTTTCAAAAGAGACTCTTTCAAAAACAAAAGGTAGATTAGAGACAGAAGGTTGCATTCTTTTGAGTTCTTGATCAGCCTTCCACTGAATACACAATTTAGTGAATCTATTTTTACAGAAACAATAGGGGAGAGAAAGTCAGATACGCATCTGTCTCAGGTGAACTCAGAAGGATAGAATTTGACTTTGAATAGAATGGGAGGCAGGTTTGCCCTAAGCAGTTTCCACTTTGACTTTTCCCTTTACCTTAGTGACTTGGAGTTCCCAGGATTTATTTTCCTTTCACACCCATCTCTACAAATAAATCAGTGAGGCATGATGGACTGTTTGGGTGGCTGTAATCCTAGCTATTTAGATGCCTGAGGAAGGGTGATTGTCACTTGAGTTTGTGAGGTGGAGGTTGCAGGGAGCTGAGATTATGCCACTGCACTCCAGCCTGGGTAACAGAGTTGAGACCCTGTTTCAAAAAAATATAATACATTTTATTTAAAAAATAAATCTTGAGTATCGGATACCTCTGAGACCTGCAGAAATGGCCCCACCATGAGCGCTTCCCCCAAGCTTTGCTTGAAAACAATCCAGAGCTTCTGTCTTGAAAAATAAGATATGCTCCCTCATTATTTTATAATACTTCAGGAAAAGTTTTTAGGGTGGGGAGGGAGGAACAGAAAAACCAAACAAACTTCATAATTCCCCAAATCTTTTTGTATAGTTATGCACACACATACATATGTCATTTTATATGAAATAGTGAAAAGATTCATAAATGTATTGTTCAGGCTTTTTCCTTTTTTGCTGCCACCTCTCCTGGTCATTATGTCACGAAATAACCCAGCCAAAAAGTACTGGGCCTGTTACAGAAGTGTATGAGACAGTCCAGTCAAGAGACAGAAACCATAGAGTAATTTGAACGGGAATGTTTAAGGCATTAATAACTAGCAGGATTAGCTACCAAGGAATAAAGCAATGGCAGACACAGGGAGCAGCTTCCTCCCCTAGGGCTGAAGTGGGGTGCTGAAGGAAGGGACAAATTTAGCAGAATTACTCCCCTCAAGACTGAGATTCAGACTGTCACAGGGTGTGGCTGTAGCCCACTGGGTGGCCAAAAAGTTGGCTGAAGTGCCACATCAGTCTGGCAAGTCCACCTATGGGGTATCACTGAACTCACTGAGAAGTTGCCAGGGGTGCCCGTGAAACTCGGTAGGAAGCTGCCCACAGGGATTGACAAACTTGCTGGAGAGCTGGCTAGAATGTTTGCAGAAGTGGCTGGGGAATGACCAGAGGGGCTGCTCCTGGGTGTCTAGTACACTGGCTAAGAGCTGCGGGAGCGAGAAGAAAGGGAAGCACAGCAACAAGAGGTCCCTTCTCTGGCAGCGTCCCTCTAGCACCCTCTGCTGACAGAGCTAAACATTGTGCCAGGTGGCAAAGGAGGTGTATTTTCAGTAGTGCATCCTGTGCAATGAGGGGTGAATTTGTAGCAGAGAGACAGTATGTTGATAACTAGCACAGGGACCAAAGAGATTCTACTCCAAAGAAACTATAGGACCTAACAGACCATATCCAAGCAAGCCTGGGAGAGTACCTATGGGTGGACTGGGTCTGAGGGTGCTGGATCAAGGCAGGTGGAACTAAGATTGGATAAGGGAGAGTTTATTGATGTGGGATCACTTCAGAGACACTGGATTTGACCATCCGATGAAGATTCCAAGAGATGGTGCTAACATACCACTAGGATGGCTCTTAGTTCCTTGTAGGAGAGGGTTCACGCTAAGTGAAGCAGAAATGTTAGAACTGCCAGGGCAGATGGTAAAAGAAGGCATAGAAAGCCAGGAGAGGTGACCATGCTAAAATGGCCATATTGTGGAGGGCTGGGAAACTCAGCAGGTAACAATGTTCTGTGGAAGGGCACTCTGGGTGATCTATTTACCAAAGCAATCATGAGAGCGCCGATGAGGGAGTGGGGAGCATCAGCTTCGCTGAGAATCTCGGTGGTGTCCTCTATGGACCAGGGCTGATGATAGGAGATGCCTCCTGATAACAGGGAGGGAGATAGGATCCTGACATAGAGGCCAGGTGGTGGTGCCTGTCAGAAGCAGGGTAGGCACTGTTCTGATAAAGTGACTTCAGACCTGGAACTGACTGACTGAAGGAGAACCCAGGTCCCCAGGAGGAAGGACTATGCAACACCATGGCAAGTGTATATGGCAGTTATTCCTCCTGTCTTTCCCCCAGGGGAACCTGTGGCCATTTACTCTGGGAACTTATATATGGGGGAGGGGGAAATACTGAAACATTCATATGATATTGATACCTGGAGACCTAAAGTATCATCATGGTTCCTCTGTTGGAGGCATGAGGACTCAAGCAATAAATGGAACCTTGACCCAGATTACACCATAATGGGAGGGCTCACTCCAAAGCCATTTTCCAAGTCCCCAAATGTTATCTGGAATGAACAGACTGTTTGAAGAACCCTCAGATACTGGTTCCTTGGCCTAAGGATAAGAGCTCCCATAGTGAGTAAGCTGAAGTGGATAACGCTGAAACTGCTTTCCCAGCAAAGATAGTGAATTAATATAGCAACCTAGGAGAAATGGGAGAAGTTAGTGCCATCTTTAAACACTTACAGGATTCAGGGCACAGGGTGGTTCCTGTCATATATTCATTTAATTCACCAGTTAGGTGCTTACAGAAGTCAGATCCTGCAGAATAACAATTGACACCACAAATAGTTATGACCAAGTTATAGCCCTAATGACAGCTGCTGGGCTGGATATGGCATATGCAATTAACAAGGCTTCAGGTATATGAAATGCAGTTATAGATTTGGTGAACATACTCTTTGCCATCCCTGCAGAAATATTCACTCTGAATGGACAATATAAATTTGCACCTTGCCCCAGGGCTATGCTATCCAGCCACCCACTGTTTTGATGACATCATGCCAATCAGATAGCGTAAGAAAGAAATGACAAGTTTGTTAGATATCTTGCTGTCCAACACATGGGAGATAAACTCACAGATATTCTGGGGCCCACCACAACCATGAAGTTTTTGGAAGTTCGGTGGTCTAGGGGTACGTAGGATGTCCCCTTGCAAGTAAAGGACAAATTAATGCCTTTTTTTTTTTTTTTTTAATTTAAAGAGACTATCTCACTGTGTTGTCCAAGCCAGCCTCAAGCTCTTGGGGGCAAAGTGATCTGCTTCAGTCTCCTGAGTAGCTGGAGCTACAAGTGCACACCTGGCTACATTACTGCATTTTTAAGAATGAAGCATTAAGAATGAAGATGTCAACTGGCCAAGTCATCCTGCAACGTGGTTAATCACATTAACCATTAAGAATGAAGCATGACACCTGATAGGCATCTCTGGGTTCGGGGAGTGGAGGCCGCATATTCCACATTTGGGAATACTGACTGCATAGGAAAGCATCCTGTAAGAGGCCTAGGCTGTGAAGCAAATGGCCCAGCTACTTAGACTTCCAGCCCAACAGACCTTGTGATGTTAAGAGGTATCTCTAGTGGGAAAAGATGCCGTGCGAAGCTCAAGGCTAACTCCTAGAACTCTGGACCGTGGCAATGTCATCTGCAGAAAAGAATTATAAATTTTTAAAAACAAAACTGTCATGCTACCGGCCCCTATAGAGATGGAGCATGAGGCCATGGTGACATCAAGTGACCATGAGCCAGAACTGCCAGCATGAGCTGGTTCTGTCAGACCCACGAAGAGGTGAATGTGCAGCCGTTCATTGCAAGTTGGAAGTGGCTCATTTAGTATTACCTATAAGCAGGCACAAACAACCAAGCTTCTCGTGTGGCCCACACCCCATGACATCATTAGTGTGGCACTGGTACTTCCAAAGGGGCAGCCTGAAGACCAGCTGATGGAGGCAGGAAAGTTCGAGCTTGGTTCATGGTGAGTGGGCTCTGAACAGCCTAATTTAAGCAGCCCTGGAAGACAGTGCTCAGGGGAAACCCAATGGGTAGAACTTTGGGTGGTACCCTTGACTACCTACGTCATGTGGAAGGAGTTGTGACCCCAGTGTTAACACATTTGGAACTCTTGGGTAATGGTTAGTGGCTTGACAGGTTGCTCAGGTACATGGAAGGAGAAAGATGGGAAGATGAGGAACTTCCTAGAGTAAGGCATGTGGAGGGATCTGTGGGAACATGAAGTACCTCCCACCCAACAACATTTACCATGAGGACACGCCAAACCACATTAATGGGATGACTTGGCCAATTGACATCTACTAGCCTCTGCCATCTTCTGTCCTGGCACACTGGGCTCTCTCATGCATGGAGTAACCATGGGGTGGGTAGAGGCTGTGCATGGCCCATAGCATGGTGCTCCTCCTTACCAGAGCTCAGCTAGCTATTTCTCTGCCGAACATCCAGTCTTCCAACAACAGAGACCAAACACTGAGTCCCCAGTTGCACCTTCCTTGGAGGGAAACAGTCATCTGACAACACTGAACCCCTTGTGCCCTAGAAGGTACAGTGATTCATCTTGGCTGGAACCAACACGTGTTACAGGCATGGGTGTGCCTTTCCCATTCTCATGGATTCAGTCAACTCCATCATCCAAGTTTCACAGAGCGTTTGATCCACAGGATCCTGCGCATGGCCAAGGAACTGCACCAGTGGGCACATGGGAGTGAAGGACACATGGGAGTGGAAGCCACTGGCTGCCTCACACCTGCACACCAAGAAGCTGCCAGCCTGATGGAGCAGCAGGATGGTCTGTGGAAGGCCCAGCTTGCCTCATGTGCAGCCTGGAGGTGACACCTGCAATGAAGCAGTCACCTCCTGGGTGCAGTCTGCACTGCAGATCACTGACCAGTACGTGGTGCAGTGTCCTCGGTTTGTGTAATAAATGGGTCTGGGAAGGAAAATGTGAAAGTCATCACTCCCAGTGACCAAATTAGAAATCTGTATCTCTACCCCACACACCTCTGGGTTCTTAAGGTTTAAAGGTCTTGACTCAAAGGGGAAACCTTTCCAGCAGGAGCACAGGAAGAATCCCACTTAATTTCCAGCTGTGGCTGCTGCCTGGTCATTTCGAGCTCCTTGTGCCAAGAAACTGGCTGGCAAGGAATGTAATTTCCATCTTCTAGGGTGACTGAGCCTGGGCATCAGGAGGAGGTAGAGCTGTTACTACATAACTGGGGGCAAGGGAAGCACCCAGGTGATGTGATTGGCCACCTCATGGTCCCCTGCCCGCATTTGATGGCAAATGCAGGAGCTATGGCCAGGGAAGGGCATGGTGGCCAGGGGTTTACCTCTCAGGGATGAGAATTTGGGTTATCTGATCAGGTAAGCTAAGCTACCTAAAGCAGTAGAGGAGATAGGCAAGGGTGAGGAGATCCTAGCATGGGCAGTAGAGGAAGGAGATGAATGTAATTTGCAACCTTGAGGCCAGCTGCAGCAACAAGATTATCCCAGTAGTTTATCCCAGTACCTTCCTTTTATAAATTTCCCCAGGAAAAGGCCCACCAGAATCCTGCCGGACTGCTCCCAGAATGTCTCTGAAGCAAGTGGCTGTGAGCAGCGCAGTGTGGACTGTAGTAAGCACTGTGGCACCCATATTCCCCCTTTAGTACTAAAGCACTGTCCCTGCTCCCGGGACAGCCCCTCCTCTTGATTGCCTGCCTTCAAAGAACTTCTTTGCCCAAGGACCCACCACTTCCCCAGAAATGACTGGTCCAGTGACTAGTTTGTGCTGGGATATAAAAGCCCAGCTCCCTTGACCCATTGGGAGACACCTCTGCAGGACCATGCTCTGCCCAGGGCAGGCCTTTGAGTGACTACGTCTTAGCCATTGTCGACCTTGGTTGGGTTCTGCCTCCTTCACTCTCCAATCACCTTTTCAAATGCAAGCCTTCATCACAGAAGTGATCTCCCAGGGGACCCCACCTGTGCCAGTGTATGTGCCTAACATCTTCATGTGCATAAATGGGGAGATTTGGTCATTATTTCTTAAAATGAGGTCATTGTCTTCAGCCAACATATAATTGGGTGTCATTTCCCCCCCCCCCCCCCAGCAATCTATGTTTTAACAAGGTCATTCTTTTTAGTGGATAGTATGTAATTTATTTCTCAGTTTTCTTCTGATTGGTATCTATTTTATTTTCAGTCTTTTGTCATAATGAGCAATACTGCCATAAACGTTTTGGTTTAAACCTGTTTACTGTTGGATATATTTCTGCGGAACAGCCAAGAGTGAGATTGGTTAGAGATTATTTGGTTAAGATGACTGATACTATTTTCTATCTGTTTTTGTTGAGGCGAGAGCACTCTCTCTCTCATATATATATAACTGAGATACATATATAAATGTATAACAGCACACATATCCTAAATTAAGTGTTTAGGTCAAAATTTCACAAACCTACACCCAGTTCAGGAAACATCACTAGCATTCGCAGAGGCCTATCTTGAGCTCCCTGTGAGTTACTTTCTCCTCCCAACTCCCAAGAGTGATGTGTGCATTGTTAATTTTAGTAAGTCTTGACAGTTTGCCTTCTAGAAAGATTCTAACTATCTACATTTTTACCAGTAAGGCATGAGACTACCTCTTCCCCTCTGTTTCCAGTTATAATTAATTTGCATTTCCCTGAGTATTGTGTTTGTTTCCTGTTTGGGTTTTCTATTTTGTGTATTGCCTCTTCCTATCCTTTGCTTATTTTTCTGTTGAGTTGTTTGTCTTACCTTGTAAATGTATAAGAACTTGTTGTATAATATAGCAATTAACCCTTTGTCACTTTGGTTCCAAATAGTTTTCCCAGTGCATTTCTTTTCTTTTTGATGTGGTGCTAGTTGTACCAGCCCTATTAATTAATATATCTTTTTCTATTGAATTGAAATACTACCTTTGTTGTATGTAAAGTCTTGGGATCAGTCTCTGGGTTGTCTGTTCTGTTCTAGAGGTCTTTTCTCTCTTTTTTTTTTAAACTTACATTTCTTGTCTCTTTTTACTTTGAAATTGTTTCATTACATTAAAATATCCCTGTAGGGTCTCCAATTGGAATTGTCTTAACTTTGGAAGAATTAAACATTTTGTGATATATATCCTAACATTATGTCTTCTCATTTTACAGATCTTGTTTTATGCCATTTAATAAAATTTTACATTTTCATCTTTAAGGGCCTTGTATCTTTTCTATTTATCCTAAGTGTAATGTTTTTATATTGTAAGTGAAATATTTTCCCCTATTTGCATTTCTAGGTTGTTATTGTTCCTGCAGGGGAAATGTATGTCACAGTGGTTAAGAGTACAGACTCCGAAATCATATTGCCTGGGGTTGAATCCTGGTTCTATCACTTACTGTTCAGCCTGGGCTTATTAAAATTAAAACAAAATCTAAATTAGAAGTTTATATTAATGATGTTTTACTGAACCTTTAATTGTTCCACTGCAGTATTCAGTCTAAGAATCTCCCTAAACCTTTAATACTTTTAAGGTTTCTATAAATGTTGACCTTAGGTTTTTAGAGTTATGTATTCAAATGCAAATGCCAAATAATGCTTTTTAATAAACATTTTATGATTATATAGATCTGCACTTAACTTGAAGGTACTTTACATAAGTACTGCAATGGTTCTAAGCATTTCAGTTGTGAATTTTATTACATTGTTTTAAGTAAGTTAATAATGCGTAAATAAGCATGATTATAGAGGATATTTTAGTTAACTGTATGACCTTGATTTCAATGTTTCTTTAATGCCACGTTTGTTTTTTGTTGTTTTTAAAAAGCTATGGAAGTGATAAACAAGTCCAGTGTTAAGTATTCAGTACAACTTGAAGATGAGAAGAATCAATCAGGAAAAAAGGTAAATCATTGCAAATATGAGTAATTTTAAACAGATAACCCTTATTTGTTCAACAGACACTTGTTAAATGTCCTACGATGTCCTAGGCACTGTAGATACAACACTTAAAAAAGAGGAGTTCTTGCTCTCCAGGAGGTTATAGTTTAATTTGGATTCAGGGAAGGGCAAGACAGTGAAGTAGGATAGACGTCTACAATACAAAGTAAGTGCCATTAGAGAAGTAAGTTCAAAGTGCTCTGGACACAACTGGAGGGACATCTAACTCAGTTTTTGTCCTATTTCATTTTACTCTTCTGGGTGTTGAGGAGGAGAATCAGGGATGTCTTTCTGAAGTATGAAAATTATATCTGAGTTGTGATCTATTGGATGATTAGGGGTTGGTCAACCTAGGCTGGATGTGTCCAGCATGTTGGGAGACTGAGGTGGGTGGATCACTTGAGGCCAGGAATTTGAGACCAGCTCAGGCAACATAAGGAGATCCTGTCTCTACAAATAATAATCCCACCCCAAAAAATTAACTGGGCACGTTGGCATGCTCCTGTAGCCCCAGCTACTCAAGAGGCTAAGGCTGGAGGATCACTTCAGCCAAGGGGTTTGAGGCTGCAGTGAGCTGTGATTGCATCACAGCACTCCAGCCTGAGCAACAGAGCAAGACTATGTCTCTCAAAAAATAAATAGATCCTCACCTTTAAGGGAGCAGACGCAGGACATTGAGAAAATTTTCAGATTAGGGGAAGAAAGCGTGGAACTTTGGGGTAGTAGAAATGATAGAAGTTCTGAAAGGCAGGGATATAGCATTGACAATGGGTGAGTTATGTGGTATGGGCTAGAGAGTAGATAGGTCATATCACCAAAGGCCTTGTGTGTGAAAGTGGTGGAGACAACATAGTGGTTAAGAAAATGGACTTTGGAGTAAACTATCTGTGTTCAAGTCCCAACCTAACTAAATTTAAACCTAAACTCCCTATAATAAAGTGAGATACTAGGACCTGTCTCTTGGGTTGATGGGACGATTATTTGCCCCTGGGTTTATAGGATGATTGCCCTTGGAGTAGAAGGAAGAGGCATCTTCCACAGAGAAGGGACTCTTCTCTTCTATCTGTAAGTGAATGGAAATTGTATCTCTCAGCAGTGAACACACTGTGTTCCTTGGATCCTGAAGGCAGGGGTCTGCAAACTTTTTGCTCCCTTTCTCTCAAAAAATTCTGTGGGTCTTTTTTGTTGTTTTGTTTGTTTGAGACAGGCCCTCACTCTGTCACCCAGGCTGGAGTGCAGTGGTGCGATCACATCTCACTGCAATCATCACCTCCTGGACCCAAGTGATCCTCCCACCTCAACCTCCTGAGTAGCTGAGACTACAGGCACACAGGATCACGCCCAGCTAATTTTTGTATTTTTGGTAGAGACCAGGGTTTCACCATATTGCCTGGGCTGGTCTCAAACTCCTGGGCTCAAGCGATCCTCCCGCCTCAGCCTCCCAAAGTGCCGAGATTACAGGCATGAGCCCCCATACCTGGCCTTCTTGAACTATATATATATTGCCTGACATATATTAAAGTCGAAATTTAAAATCTTTGTCACAAGTTTAAACAATTGCAAAGTGGCAAGGCATGGTGGCTCACGCCCGTAATCCCAGCACTTTGGAAGGCCGAGGCAGGTGGATCATGAGGTCAAGAGATCGAGACTATCCTGGCCAAAATGGCGAAACTCCATCTCTACTAAATAATACAAAAATTAGCTGGGCTTGGTGGCATGTGCCTGTAGTCCCAGCTACTTGGGAGGCTGAGGCAGGAGAATTGCTTGAACCTGGGAGGTGGAGGTTGCAGTGAGCTGAGATTGCGCCACTGCACTCCAGCCTGGCACCTGGGGACAGAGCGAGACTCTGTCTCAAAAAAAATTGCAAAGTACATGATTTCTGCTATATTGTTAATATTGACATTTTTACTGTTACATTACCATTTAAAATATATTCATGGACATTACTGCGCTTTGACAACTTGATATCCACAATCATCGCTTTTATTATTATTATTATTGTATATTTTTGAGACAGAGTCTCGCTCTGTCACCCAGGCTGGAGTGTAGTGGCACGATCTTGGCTCACTGCAACCTCCGCCTCCCAGGTTCCAGCGATTCTCCTGCCTCAGCCTCCCGAGCAGCTAGGACTGCAGGAGCATGCCACCACCCCCAGCTAATTTTTGTATTTTTAGTAGAGATGGGGTTTCACCATGTTGGCCAGGCTGATCTTGAACTCTTGACCTTGTGATCCGCCAGCCTTGGCCTCCCAAAGTGCTGGGATTATAGGCATGAGCTATTGCACCAGGCCCCCAAAAAAATTTTTAGTAGATAAACATATTATTGAATAGTTTTGGTGATTTCATTTTCTCTATAAATAGCCTTTATTTGGAAGTTGTAAATTATTAATCTTCTCTCTTATGCACATATGTAACATACTCCTATCCATGATATCACTCACTACATGCATAATTCCCAGAACAGGGCCTGGTTGAAGGCTTTTGAGCTTTTTGTTTTTTGAGATGGAGTTTCACTCTTGTAGCCCAAGCTGTAATGCAGTGGTGTGATGTTGGCTCACTGCAGCCTCCGCCTCCCAGATTCAAGTGATTTTCTTGCCTCAGCCTCCCGAGTAGCTGGGATTACAGATGCCTGTCACCACACCTGGCTAATTTTTCTATTTTTAGTAGAGATGGGTTTCACCATGTTGGCCAGGCTTGTCTCAAACTCTTGACCTCAGGTGATTCACCCACCTCAGCCTCCCAAAGTGCTGAGATTACAGGCATGAGCCACCACGCCTGGCCAGCTTTTGAGCTCTTGATCCAGATATGCATGCCTACCTTTGTTGAGAAACATCACTGCTCTAGAAGACATTATATGATTTCCTTAGAAGGTTTGATCATAGATAATATGAAGATCGTGTATCCGTATAAACTTAGACAAGTTTTACCAAAAATTAGTTTGGTTTATAGCTCTGTCCTATGAATCCATATTCTAATGAAATAATTTTTATTTTTCTGTAGAATCTTAAATCTTTAACAAGTCAGACATCAAGAGGTTCCACCAAGCTCTCTTCTCAGGCCTTCAGTGTCAGGCTCACAGATCAGCTTGTCTGTTAACCAAAAACAGAAGAGCATCAGCTCATTGACTCTTTCCGGTTGTTTAATTCCACAGTATAATCGAGAGGCTTCAGTTCTACAGAAAAAGGAGCATAAAATAATGTATTTCCTAATGGAGAATATAAATAATGAAAATAAAGGAAACATTAATTTTAAAAGAAAACATATTACATCTAATAATTCATCAGAGAAAATAAGTAAACAAATGGCATTGGAAGAAGATACTGATGAGGATGAAGCCTACCTAAATTCTGGGAACTCAGGAGCAATAAGAAAACATTTTTGTGATACTAGGTATTTGGATGATTGGGCAAAAAGCCAGCTGATTCAAATGCTCCAACAGGCAGCAGCCCTGGTGATAACTCTAATGTATACTGATGGTTCCACCCAGTTAAGAGCCGACCAGGTTAGTAAACAGTGATGGCTTTTGTTTGTTGTCTTGACACCATAAAAGAAGCCCATTTTCTTAGTGTCTGATTTTGGTAGGAGAGCTAAAAACAAAATTTTAAGGCTTTCCCTCCCCTCCAGTGTAAGTGATTGACAATGTATACTCCCATCAGTTTTTTAGGAAACTGCAAAACTGTTTTCCAGAGTGGGTGTACCATTTTACCTTCCACCAGCAGTGTACTAGGGTTTCAAATTCTTCACCTCCTTCTCAACACTTGTCTGTTTTTTTGATTTTAGTCATTCTAGTGATTCAGATGTGGTATTTCATGGTGGTTTTAAATTGTATTCTTCTATTATCTAGTGACATTGAACATCTTTTCATGGGCTTATTGGCCATTTATATATCTTCTTTGATGAAATGTCTGTTCAAATTTTTTTCCTATTTTAAAGTTGGGTTATTTGTATTTTATTTGAATCTATAAGCATTATAGATTATTTGAATCTATAGGTTATTTGAATCTATAAGCATTCTTTATATATTCTGATACAAGTCTTTTATAATATATATCATTTATACTTGTCCCAATCTGTGTCTTATTTTTAAAAAAAATTTCTTTAGGGTGGTGGCTTACACCTGTAATCCCAGCACTTTGGGAGGCTAAGGCAGGCAGATCACCTGATGTCAGGTGTTCAAGACCAGCCTGACTAATATGGAGAAACCCCGTCTTACTAAAAACATGCAAAAAATTAGCCAGACATAGTGGCACATTCCTGTAATCCCAGCTACTTGGGAGGCAAGATAATCACTTGAACCCAGGAGGCAGAGCTTACAGTGAGCTGAGATCCTGCCATTTCACTCCAGACTGAGCAACAAAAACGAAACTCCATTTCAAAAAAAAAACCAAATTTCTTGAGGGTGTCTTTCAAAGCACAAAAATTTTTTAATTTGGTGATCTCTATTGATTTTTTTACATTTGTTCTTCCTTTCTCTCCTTCCTTCCTTCCTTCCTTTTCTTCCTTTTCTTTCTTTTTCTTTCCCTCCCTTCCTTTCTCCTTCTTTTCTTTTCTTTCTTCCCTTTCTTTTGTTTCTTTCCAGACGAGGTCTGGCTCTGTCACCCAGTACAATGGCATGATCTCAGCTCACTGCAACCTCCACCTCCCAGGCTCAAGCCATCCTCTCACCTCAGCTCCCAGAATAGCTGGGACTAAAGGTGCTCACCATGATGCTTAGCTAATTTTTGTACTTTTTGTAGAGATGGGGTTTCTCCATGTTGCCCAGGCTGGTCTTGAACTCATGAGCTCCAGTGATCTGCCTGCCTTGGCCTCCCAAAGTGCTAGGATTACAGGTGTGAGCCACTGTGCACAGCCTTATTCTTTTGTTATTGTGTGTAAGAATGCTTTGCTTATCCCGAGTTATAAAGATTTATTCCTGTTTTATTCTAAGAGTTTTTTGTTGTTGTTGTTGTTGTTTTTGAGATGGAGTTTCGCTCTTGTTGCCCAAGCTGGAGTGCAATGGCACCATCTTGGCTCACTGCAACTTCCACCTCCCAGGTTCAAGCAATTCTCCCGCCTCAGCCTCCCAAGTAGCTGGGATTACAGGCACCCACCAACACTCCTGACTGATTTTTTGTATTTTTAGTAGAGACAGGATTTTACCATGTTGGCCAGGCTGGTATTGAACTCCTGATCTCAGGTAATCCACCCACCTCGGCCTCCCAAAGTGCTGGGATTACAGGCATGAGCCACTGCTACTTGGCCTATTCGAAGAGTTTTATAGTTTTAGTTCTTCCATTTAGATCTGTGATCCATTTAGTTTTTTTGTGTCTGGGATGAGATGAGGCACAGATTCAGCCTTTGCATGCGACTCTTCAGGTTTCCCGGTACCATTTGCTGAAAAGACTCTTTCTCCATTGAATTTTCTTGACACTTTCATTGAAAATCAATTGACTATAAATCTAAGGGTTTATTTCTGGACATTCTTTTCATTAGTCTTTGTGTCTAACCTTATGCCACTACCACCCAATCTTGCTTATTAGAGCTTTTTAAAATTCTTTAAAAAATTTTTTTTATTTCCATAGGTTGTTGGGGAACAGGTAGTGTTTGGTTACATGAGTAAGTTCTTGAGTGGTGATTTGTGACCACTTGGTGCACCCACCCAAGCAGTATACACTGCACACAATTTGCAGTCTTTTATCCCTCACCCCCTTCCCACCCTTTCCTCCTGAGTCCCCAAAGTCCGTTGTGTCATTCTTACACCTTTGCATCCTCATAGCTTTGCTTCCATTTATGAGTGAGAACATACATTGTTTGGCTTTCCATTCCTGAGTTACTTCACTTAGAATAATAGTCTCCAGTCTCATCCAGGTCACAGTGAATGTCATTAATTCATTCCATTTGATGGCTGAGTAGTATTCCATCATATGTATATATCACAGTTTCTTTATCCACTCCTTGATTAATGGGCATATGGATTGGTTCCACGTTTTTGTAATTGCAAATTGTGCCACTATAACCATGAGTGTGCAAGTAACTTTTTTGTATAATGACTTGTTTTTCTCTGGGTAGATGCCCAGTAGTGGGATTGCCGGATTAAATGGTAGTTCTATTTTTAGTTCTTTAAGAAATCTCCACACTGTTTGCCATAGTGGTTGTACTAGTTTACATTACCATCAGCAGTATAGAAATGTTCCCTGTTCACTGCATCCATGCAAATATCGATTACTTTTTGACTTTGATTATGGCCATTCTTGCAGGAGTAAGGTGGTATCACATTGTGGTTTTGATTTGCATTTCCCTGATCATTAGTCATGTTGAGCATTTTTTCATATGTTTGTTGGCTATTTGTGTATCTTCTTTTGAGAATTGTCTATTCATATCCTTAGCCCACTTTTTGATGGGATTGTTTGTTTTTTTCTTGCTAATTTGTTTGAGTTCGTTGTAGATTCTGGATATTAGTCCTTTGTCTGATGTATGGATTGTGAAAATTTTCTCCCACTCTGTGAGTTGTCTGTTTACTCTGCTGACTATCAAAAGCTCTTTAGTTTAATTAAGTCCCAGCTATTTATCTTTGTTTTTATTGCATTTGCTTTTGGGTTCTTTGTCATGAAATCCTTGCCTAAGCCAGTGTCTAGAAGGGTTTTTCCAAAGTTATCTTCTAGAATTTTTATAGTTTCAGGTCATAGATGTAAGAATTTAAGTCCTTGATCCATCTTGAGCTGATTGTACCTGTCACAAATCTCAACAAATTCTTCAGCACCATTTGTTGAATAGGGTGTCTTTTTTCCACTTATGTTTTTGTTTGCTTTGTCAAAGATCAGTTGGCTATAAGTGTTTGGGTTTATTTCTGGGTTCTCTATTCGGTTTAATTGGTCTATGTGCCAATTTTTACACCAGTACCATGCTGTTTTGATGACAATGGCCTCATAGTATAGTTTGAAATCAGGTATTGTGATGCCTCCAGATTTGTCCTTTTTGCTTAGTCTGCTTTGGCTCTGTGGGCTCCTTTTTTTTTTTTTAATATGAATTTTAGATTTGTTTGTCATAGTTCCGTGAAGAATGATGGTGGTATTTTGATGGGAATTGCATTGAATTTGTAGATTGCTTTTGGCAGTATGGTCATTTTCTTTCTTTTCTTTTTTTTAAGACAGAGTCTCTCTGTCACCAGGCTGGAGTGCAGTGGCGCATTCTCAGCTCACTGCAATCCTCCACTCCCTGGTTCAAGTGATTCTCTTGCCTCGGCCTCCTGAGTAGCTGAGACTGCAGGCACACACCACCATGCCCAGCTAATTTTTTTGTGTGTTTAGTATATATGGGGTTTCACCATGTTGGCCAGGATGGTCTTGATTCCCCGACCTTGTGAGCCACTTGCCTTGGCCTCCCAGAGTGCTTGGATTACAGGCATGAGCCACCGTGCCTGGGCAGTATGGTCATTTTCACAATATTGATTCTACCCATCTATGAACATGGGATGTGCTTCCATTTGTTTGTATCATCTATGATTTCTTTCAGCAGTGTTTTGTAGTTTTCCATGTAGAGGTCTTTCACCTCCTTGAATAGGTATATTCCTAAGTACTTTATTTTTTTGCAGCTGTTGTAAAGGGGTTGAGTTCTTTATTTGATTCTCAGCTTGGCCACTGTTGGTGTATAGAAGACCTACTGATTTGTGTACTTTAATTCTGTATCCGGAAACTTTGCTGAATTCTTTCATCAGTGCTAGGAGCTTTCTGGAGAAGTCTTTAGGATTTTCTAGATAAATAATCATATCATCAGCAAATAGTGACAGTTTGACTTCCTCTTATCAATTTGGATGCTCTTTATTTCTTTCTCTTGTCTGACTGCTCTGGCTAGGACTTCATGTACTATGTTGAAGAGAAGTTGTGAGAGTGGGCATTCTTTTCTTGTTCCAGTTCTCAGAAGGAATGCTTTCAACTTTCTCCATTTAGTATTATGTTGGCTGTGGGTTTATAATAGATAGCTTTTATTACATTGAGGTATGTCCTTTGCATGACAATTTTGCTGAGATTTTTAACCATAAAGAGATGCTGGATTTTGTTGAATGCTTTTTCTGCATCTATTGGGATGATCATGTGATTTTTGTTTTTAATTCTGTTTATGTGGTGTATCACATTTATTGACTTGCGTATGTTAGACCATCCCTGCATCCCTGGTAAGAAACCCATTTGATTATGGTCAATTATCTTTTTGGTATGTTGTTGGGTTTCATTAGTTAGTATTTTATTAAGGACTTTTGCGTATATGTTCATCAGAGATATTGGTCTGTAGTTTTCTTTTTTGGTGATGTCCTTTCCTGGTTTTGGTATTAGGGTGATAGATTGAGTTAGAGAGGATTCTGTCTCTATCTTGTAGAATGGTGTCAATAGGATTAGTACTGATTCTTCTTTGAATGTCTGGTAGAATTCTGCTGTGAATCTGTCTGATCCTGGACTTTTTTTGTTGGTAATTTTTTTATTACCATTTCCATCTCACTGCTTGTTATTGGTTTGTTCAGGACATCTAATTCTTCCTGATTTAAACTAGAAGGGTTGTATCTTTCCATCTCCTCTAGGTTTTCTAGTTTATGTGAGTAAAGATGTTAATAGTAGCCTTGAATGATCTTTTGCATTTTTGTGGTATCAGTTGTAATATCTCCCATTTTGTATCTAATTGAGCTTATTTGGATTTTCTCTCTTCTTTTCTTGGTTAATCTTGCTAATGGTCTATCAATTTTATTTATCTTTTCAAAAAGAACCAGGTTTTTGTTTTATTTGCCCTTTTTTTTTTTTTAAGATGGGGTTTCGCTCTTGTTGCCCAGGCTGGAGTGAAATGGCACAATCTTGGCTCACTGCAACCTCTGCCTCCCGGGTTCAAGTGATTCTCCTGCCTCAGATACCCAAGTAGCTAGGATTACAGGCATGCACCACCATGCCTGGCTATTTTTTTTTTTATCTAGTAGAGACAGGGTTTCACGATGTTGGTCAGGCTGGTCTCGAACTCCTGACCTCAGATGATCCACCCTCCTCTGCCTCCCAAAGTGCTGGGATTACCAACTCCGCCTCCCGGGTTCAAGCAGTTCTCCTACCTCAGCCTCCCAAGTAGCTGGGACTACAGGTGCGTGCCACCATACCCAGCTAATTTTTGTATTTTTAATAGAGATGGGGTTTCACCATGTTGGCCAGGATGGTCTCGATCTCTTGACCTCGTGATCTGCCCGCCTCAGCCTCCCAAAGTGCTGGGATTACAGGCATGAGCCACCACACCCAGCCTTATTTTTATTTTTTGAATTGTATTTTTGCTTTATAGATCCTGTGAGATGTACACTTTAAAGAGGTTTTGTTTTGATGTGTTTCCAGGATTTATTTCAAGATTTAGAACTCAATTTAACAGTTGTTGTAGTGCTGGCTTGATAGTGGTGAATTCTTTCAGCATTTGTTTGTCTGAAAAGGGCTGTATCCTTCCTTCATTTATGAAGCTTAGTTTCTCTGGAGACGATTGTTTTGTTTAAGGAGGCTGAAGATAGGGCCCCAGTCCCTTTTGGCTTGGAGGGTTTCTGCTGAGAAATCGACTATTAATCTGATAGGTTTTCCTTTATAGGTTACCTGATGTTTTTGCCTCATAGGTCTTAAGTTCTTTTCTTTGTCTTAACTTTAGATAACCTGATGACTGTATGCCTAGGCAGTGATCTTTTTGCAATGAATTTCCCAGTTGTTCTTTGAGCTTTTTGTATTTGGTTGAAGAGGTCTCTAGCAAATCAGGGAAGTTTTCCTTTATTATTCCCCCAAATATGTTTTCCAAACTTTGAGATTTCTCTTCTTCCTCAGAAACGCCAATTATTTTTAGGTTTGCTTGTTAAACATAATCCCAAACTTCTTGGAGGCTTTGTTTGTATTTTCTTATTCTTTTTTTGTTGTCTTTGTTGGATTGGGTTAATTCAAAAACCTTGTCTTTGAGCTCTGAAGTTCTTTCTTCTGCTTGCTTGATTCTATTGCTGAGACTTTCCAGAACATTTTGCGTTTCTATAAGTGTATCCACTGTTGCCTGAAGTTTTGGTTGTTTTTTATTTATGCTATCTATTTCACTGAAGATTTCTCCCCTCATTTCTTTCCTTTTTTTTTTTTTTTTTTGAGTTGGAGTCTTGCTTTGTCACCCCAAGCTGGAGTGCAGTAGTGTAATTTTGGCTCACTCTGCAACCTCCACCTCCCAGGTTCAAGAAATTCTCTTGCATCAGCCTCCTGAGTAGCTGAGACTAGAGGCACATGCCACCATACCGTCTAATTTTTTGTATTTTTAGTAGAGACGGGGTTTCATCATGTTAGCCAGGATGGTCTCCATCTCCTGACCTCGTGATCCATCTGCCTCAGCCTCCCGAAGTGCTGGGATTACAGGCATGAGCCATGGTACCTGGCTTCCCCTCATTTCTTGTATCATTTTTTTGACTTCCTTAAACTGGGCTTCGCTGTTCTCTGGTGCCTCCCTGATCAGCTTAATAACTAACATTCTGAATTCTTTTTCAGGTAAATCAGGGATTTCTTGGTTTGGATTCACTGCTGGTGAGCTAGTGTGATTTTTTGGGGGTTGCTAAAGAACCCTGTTTTGTCATATTACCAGTTGGCTTTCTGGTTCCTTCTTATTTGGGTAGGCTCTGTCAGCAGGAAGGTCTAGGACTCAAGGCTGTTGTTCAGATTCTTTTGTCTTATGGGGTGTTCACTTGCAGTAGTACTCTCCCAGTTTTCCTAGGGATATGACTTCCTGAGAGCTGAGCTGTAATGATTGTTATCTGTCTTCTGGATCTAGCCACCCAGCAAGTCTACCAGGCTCCAGGCTGGTACCAGGGGTCGTCTGCAGAGTCCTGTGATGTGAACCATCTGTGGGTCCTTCAGCAGTGGATACCAACACAGTATGTGGGGTGTCTCCTGGGTCCTGCAATCTGCTTCCTTCAGAGGGTCTGTGGGTTCCCTCTGCTTTCCTGATTTATTCCTGCAGTCGTTCTGGAACAAAAGTTCACGATGGGAGCCTCCACACTCTGCTCTGTCTGTCCCAGTGGGAGCTGCGATCTAGCCCTGCCTTCTGTCTGCCATGATCTCCTAATTCTCTCTGATTATTGGAGCTTTGTAGTAAGTGTTGAAATCAAGAAAAGTGAGTCCTCCAACTTTGTTTTTTTCAAGATTCTTTTGGTTATTGTGCTCCTTTGCTTGTCAGTTTTAGGGTCAGTTTGTCAATTTATGCAGACATCCAACTGGAATTTTGATATAAATTGTGTTAAATCTATAGATTAATTTTGGGAATCTTGCCATCTTAATATAATACTAATGAGTTTTCTGATCCATAAATATGGGGTACCTCCATTTATTTAAAACTTTCCTTTCCTTCAGGGATGTTCTATAATTTTCAGTGTAGCAGGCAAGTCATGCTTTACCTTTTTTTTTTTTTTTGAGACGAAGTCTCGCTTTTCCCCCAGGCTGGAGTGCCATGACACAATCTCGGCTCACCACAGACTCTGCCTCCTGGGTTCAAGTGATTCTCCTGCCTCAGCCTCTTAAGTAGGTACGATTATAGGCAACTGCCACCATGCCCGGCTAATTTTTAGTAGAGACAGGGTTTCACCATGTTGCACAGGATGGTCTCGAACTCCTGACCTCAGGCCATCCACCCGCCTCGGCCTCCCAAAGTGTTGAGATTACAGGCGTGAGCACCTTGCCTGGCCTACCTTTAATTTTTTTAAAGACATTTTGCTGGCTAAAGAATGTAAATTGATAGTTTATTTTCTTTCAGTAGTTTCATAATATTACTCAACTGTCTTCTGACTTGCTTTATTTCCCACAAGAAATCTGCTGTCATCCTTGTCTTTGTTCCTATCTATGTAATGTGTCCTCTCACCCCCCTACCCCCACTTCTTTTGTCACTAGTTTTAAGGAAATGATTGTGATGTATTTTTCCTGGTGTAGTTTTCTTCATGTTCCTTGTACTTGAGGTTTAATGATCTTCTTGGTTCTGATGATTAACTTGGGGAGAAAGGACAAACTTCTTATTATTTTGAGTTTTTAAATCCTTGAGTATTGTATGTCTTCATTATTTAGGTCTTCTCTGATTTCTTTCATCAGCATTTTGTAGTTTTCAGCGTACATATCCTGTATGCATTTTGTTCATTTTTACCTAAGTATTTCATTTTTTAGAGTTTTATAAATGATAGTTTTAAAATTTTTTATTTTCACGTTTATTGCTAGAATATAAAAATATATTAGATTTTTGTGCTTTGATCTTGTGTCCTGCAACCTTGCTAAATTCACATGTTAGTTCCAGGATTCACTTTTTATACATTCCTTTAGATTTTCTACATAGACATTCATGCCATTTGTTAATAGGGATAGTATGATGCTTCCTTTCTGATGTGTATATCTTCTATTCCTTTCTCCTATCATATTGCCCTGGATGAGATGTCTACTATGATGTTGGACAGGGTAGAGACCAGATTTGGGGTAAGGTCATGGGTTTGGCTTTTGGCCTTGATTATCATTAAAAGAGCCATTCGTTTACAAGTTTAATTTTAGGCCTTTTTTATCTCTGCTTAAGTTTAAAATGTATCTTTCTACAACAGATGTATTGGCTAGGTTTTGTATTTGTTTTGCTGTGTTTCCACAGACTCCCATTTCCTCTGTTAGAGGAATTGTGGTGTTACTAAAAAGCCAAGCAGAGGGTGGCTGTGGTTGTCCGGCCACCTGGGCCTGCGGTACTGTTCCAGAGGGCTTTGTGTCGGGTGATCCATGTATCTACATTCAAATAGAGCGCTCTGCTCTCTGGGACCAAAAACAGGAGGCACATCATCAATTTGCCCGGTAAGAAATCTTCACGCATGAACTCACACCCTACTGACATGCCTGCTTTATACTAATGTAAAGTTTCTCAAGATCCAGTTTTAATTAAACTTTTAGAAATTTTATATGGGCAAATGAAAATAAAATGGATCTGAGTGATAGAAACCTCTGCAAATACTGACCCTCTCTCTCCCAGAGAGTATCTGGAATGGAGTTCCTATTCTGTGGGAGCAGTCTGCTCCAGGACTTGAAGCAACTTCACAATGAGAAGCTGGGGAGAAAAGCATCACCCGCAGACCCTGAAAATCCTCTGTCACCGGCAGATGGGTTTCCTTATCATACTTGTTCATTCATTCATAGCATTAGAAAACAAAGTTATCACTGCCTGCAAACAATAAATTGTCCTGAATTACCACCAAGGATGGGACTAGTTTCAAAGCTCCATGTCTGTGGACAGAGGCAAGACCTGTCTCACGTCTTTGGACTGGCCCTCATGGAATCATAGAAGGTTAGAGCAGGTAGGGTTGCTCCTGCTGCCCCTTCTGGATTATGAAAAGCCCTTTCTGGGATGGCTCTTGTACTCTTTCTCACTGTTTCTTTGTTTGGGTTATCCACCTGACTTGGGCTTCTGCCTCAGATGGAGGTATCCGCTGCCTTCCCAGCCCTCTGATTTAAGCCCAGTTAGCCACCCTGGGGGAGTTCCATGGAGCCACCACCCTGAAGAGGCGATCAAGGCAGCTCCAGAGGAAGCTGGGCCCCATTACTAGCCCTTCCATGCTTCATACAGGCTCACTGGGCTCTGGGTGATTTTAGGTAACTTTTGTGGAGAAGGGGACAATGTGTGACAAACATAGCATTCAGCTCCCAACAGAACCCTTAATTTTCTTTTTATGCAATTTCCTCTTTAGAGAATAAACTGGTCAGGTCTAGTGTATGGAGAGTTTTTGTGAGGACACAGCACTAATACCTGGATGATATTTCTGAATTTAATTGATGTTTTCCACTTGGATGTCTAGTGGTCATTTTAGGCAAACATGTCCAAACTGAGCTCCTGTTTTGCCCTGGACCCTGCCTCTGGTGGCCTGGCTGTCTTAGTATCTGCCCTGCATGAGCTTAAGCAAAAGGTTTTGGGGTTATCTCTAACTTCTCTCTACGTTCCACAAACCATATCAAGCTCTCAGTAAGTCCTATTGGCTCTGCCTTCAAGTGTAGCTAGAATCTGCCCTCTGCTTATCCACCGTGTTGCTGCTACTCGGCACAAGCCGTTGCTCCCACTGAATCACAGGGACATCCACTCTGGACTCCTGCTTCCACCTGCCCCTTTGGTCTGTTTTCCATGCAGCACCCAGAGCTGGCCTGTTACAGCATAAATCAGATCACATCACTCCCCTGCCCAAAACCTTCAAACAGCTCCTGCTTCACTCTGAGGAAAAGCCAAAATCACTGCTTCTCAGCCTTCTGGCTAAGTGTAGAAAAGCCACGGGACCTAAGAAGGCCCTCACCCTTGAGATCTGCTTGCTGCAGCCCCTCCACTGTCTTCAACCTCACCCCCTCCTCTCTCCCGGCCTCTCAGTGCACTCCCACCTCTTTGCTGTTCCTGACCATGTGGCGTATGCCTCTACCCAAGGGCCTGGTACCACCATTCCCTCCCTGCAGCATTCTCCCAAATAGCTGCATGGTTTGCTGCCTCATTCCTTTATGTTTTTCTCTGAACAAACAGAAAGTAAACTTTGAAAACACAAAAGTACAGAATATACACATCCACCCAGGCCAACATTATCAAAGGTTTTTCCTTCTGTCATCTGTCCCTTTCCTGGGGGAGGGGGAGAGGGCTGAGATTAAAGAAAATCCCAACCTATTGTTTTGCCCTCTCATGTCTCAGGGTGTAACTCTAAAAACTATGGGCTTGTTTTTTGTTGTTGTTTTTTTAACAGAGCCACAATGCCATTTTAAAATTTAACGAATTTTATACCCAGTCCAAATTTAAAGTTACCTGATTATCTCAAAAATGTCCTACAGTTGACTTGTTGGGATCAGGACATAGCATTGGGTGGCCATGTCTCCTGTTTTTTCTAATCTGGAGCGCCCCACAGCCCCTCTCCCCATCTTGGAGGAGGTCCCATGTCCTGGATTCATTGGTTTGCCTCATCACGAAGTTCTTTACCTTGTTCTCTCTCCTCTTTGCCATATTTCCTGTAAACTGGAGTTAGTGCTAAAGGCTTGATTATGTGGGCCCAACTTGTTTTGCACAGCACTTCCTAGGTGGTGCCATAGGCTTCACTTACCATCCATGATGCAGTTGGATGGCCAGATTTAGAAATTAAAATATAGTACACCAAATCTGAATTTCAGGTAAATAACTTATTTCTTAGTATATGTATGTCCCCAGTATTGCATGGGACGTACTTATACTAGAAGAATACATATCTAAAAAATATTTAATTTTTTTCAGATAATTATTATTCATGATTTTTCTGAAATTCAGACTTAACTGATGTCCTCCCGACTTCCCTTAGTGATGCAGCTGGGTTGTCTCAGTTTTCATGGTGCTGAGAGGGAGAGAGGGTTCAGGTGGTTTCAGCACGATCCCTTACTTATAAGCTTCTCCCCTAAACTTTCCCTTAATGGTTTTGCCCATTGATGAGGATCATCTGAATCACTTATTTAATGATGGCTAGTAAGATGGTGATTTTTCTAACTCTATCACTTCTTCCACATAGAGTGGCTAAAATTTTCTGTAAAGAACTTTCCTTCACCAACTAGGCTTTTGTTTACCTAATCCTTCATATCTTTCCTCAAGAGTTACCTTGGCTGGGCACAGTGCCTCAGCTGAGGTGGGAGGATGGCTTGAGGCTGGAATTTGAGGCTAGCTTGGGCAACACAGTAATACCCCACCTCTACAAAAAAATTAAAAATTACCTGGGTACAGTGGCATGTGCCTATAGTCCCAGCTACTCCAGAGGCTAATGTCGAAGGATCACTTGAATCCAGGAGTCTGAGGCTGCAGTGAGCTGTGATTGTGCTACTGCAGTCCAGCCTGGATGACAGAGTGAGGCTCTGTCTATTAAAAAAAAAAAAAAGAAAAAAAAGAATGACCTTATCAGACCTTCCTTAACCACCCTGTATGCTGTCACCCCCCTGCCAACCCCACATACATAACTTTCATTTGTGTTCACATACATAACTTTCATTTGTGTTCAGCAGTGTGTTCACTAATGTGTCCCCAATATCTAAAAGCAATGCTACGGAACAATTGCTTAATCAGTATTCAATATTATTATGAATGAATGAATGTTGAGGGTTAATTTTTTTTTTTTTTTTTTGAGACAAAATCTTGCTCTATCACCAGGCTGCAGTGCAGTGGCGTGATCTCAGCTGACTGCAACCTCTGCCTGCCAGGTTCAAGCAGTTCTCCTGCCTTAGCCTTCTGAGTAGCTGGAACTATAGGCATGCGCCACCACACCCAGCTAATTTTTGTATTTTTAGCAGAAACGGGGTTTCACCATGTTTGCCAGGATGGTCTCAATCTCTTGACCTTGTGTTCCGCCTGCCTCAGCCTCCCAAAGTGCTGGGATTACAGGCGTGAGCCACCATTCCCACCCAAGGCTTAATTTTTATAAGTTCTAGGACAATTAATACATTGCCTCAAGCACCATAAATTGGAAATAAAAATCCCAATCGTATGATTATATCTTTGAGATTCAAATAAATTTAAATAAATCACATTTAAATTAATACACATACTTTTTTTGCACAAAACATGTTTAATCACATTTATTAAGTAACCTATGCAAGGGCTTTTCACATACACACTCTTCTTTCACCTTCATATTCTCTCTGTATGTTATGCCTATTCACTCCATTTTACAGATGAGAAACCCTCAAGTCTAGTGCATATATATGTGCATGTGCATGTACATACGTATATATAGATATGTTTTATTTCACGGCTTATTGCAGCCTCAACCTCCCAGCTCAAGCGATTCTCCCTCCTCAGCAACCTCACCCCAGTAGCTAGGAATTTAGGACTATAGGCAGGCACCACTACACCTGGCCAGTTTCTATTTATCTTACAAGGTATTCTTTTTGTTGTTTATCAAGACAAAAATCAATTAGTTTCTTATTAGCGGAAGATAGTCTAGTTGGTAGATTACCTCATCACGGACCTCTGAGTTTCAAGGATGAAGGAGCAGCAAAGGGAAATAAACTGTATGGCCCCAGTTCTTCTCCTTCGTGTGTTCTTCACTCCCTCTTTCCCTTCTCTCCTCTTGGACACCCTCCTTCCCACTCCAGCCAAGCTAAGATCCGAAGTTGCATTGTTGGCACTTTACCCTCCCTACCATCCTGGCCACCCTTTTCAAGGAAAACCAGGGTGAAATCACATAAAATGGAAAAAGCCAACAAATGTCTTTCTGTGGAACAAGTCCAAACAAAATCTAACTGCAGTTTGGCTAAGTGTGCAAAGCTCAGTAGGCTCTCAATTTCTTTCTCAGCTCTAACCAAAGAACATCATTAATGTGTTAATGAGCATTTACTATAAAGAGGGATAGGTGGCTTTGGTAGCTTAGAGTTTGGGCCCTGGTAGCAGCAGGATATGGTCTCAGATCCCAGCATTGCCATTTATTAGTCATTTAACCCTGGCCAAATTGCTTAGCCTCTTCAAGACTAAGCTTCCTCATCTGTAAAATGGTTCTAGTGCATGTCAGATAGGATTGCGATGAGGTTTCAATGCAACAATCACTTCACACAATGCTGCGAAGTGTTCATCGTGGTATCCGGCACATAGTAAGTATTCAGTCAGTTTTAACAACTGTGAATCCCATATTCAAAGTGCTTGTGTTATAATGGAGAGAACAAACTTTCAAGCTACATTATAATACAGCAAGTGTGTTCCTACTGAACTACATGTGTGGACAGGAGTATAGAAGAGATACAGAAGAGGAAGCAGCCCCCTGCCTGGGGAATTAGGGCATACCCTCCTGATGATGGCCCTTGAACAGTTTGCAAAAGTCGTGAGAAGAGAACTGTAGTCAAGAATACAGTATGTACAGTGGCCCAGGAACAGAACAGGACATGGCACAGCCTGGTGGTAGAGGAAAGAGAATTCAGTGGGATGAGAGGATAGAATGTTTGAGGGGAGTTCTGGGAGAACAGGCTAGAGAGTTGTCTTGGGGCCTGGCTATAAAGAGCCCAGAACAGGTGTATCCTGCTCAGAAATGTAGGTCTTATTCTGCAGGTAATGGGGTGTTACACAGGGATAAGCACTTGACAGCTGTGTGACCCTGAATACCTTACTTAGTCTCTCTTTGTCTCAGTTTCATCATCTGTAAAGCGCAGGTAATAAATAATACCAACCTCTTGGGATTCTTTAGTTAATGTATGTATGTACTATCTAAATGATAGCTATTAGTTGAGTAGTAATAATATTTTTTCAAGGTTGGAAGCTCTAAATTAATGTTTAAATCAGTGAATTTCTTTTCCTCTTCTAGGAATGTGCTATTTCAAACACTGAAATGTAAATGTCCTGTTATTTGTTTTAATGCTAAGGATTTTGTGAGAATAGTGCTGCAGTTTTTCAATAATGATGGCAGTTGGAAACATGGTAAGTTCTATTTTTTATTCTCTCTGTAATTTAACTCTTCAACTATGACTCCTCCAATGAATGGGAGCATGGTGAGGGCAGCCATGACACACAACCCCTGGGGGACCTGGGCTTACAGACTGCTATGCCTCCTCACAGGCCCTAAGCATGAGGAGGCAGTTTTCCTCTATGTTTCTAGGTTATTTGAATTTTTACAAGTATATATTACTTTCATAATTTAAAATAGGAAAGAACTTATGTAGCATGGTCAGTGAGATTTGTTATTACCATAAATAGCTTATAAACTTTCTAAAAATTAAAGTACAGTCAAGAGTAATTAACATCAAAACAATATAGGACTTACCTTTTATTTAAAATAGTAAAGATTTTAAATACACACACACACACACACACACACACACACACACACACACACACACACACACACACACATATATATATATTTAATTTTTTGATTTTTTTGTAGAGATGGGGCCCAACTTTCTTGCCCAGGCTGGTCTCAAACTGCTGGCCTCAAGCCGTCCTTCTGCCTCAGCTCCTCCCAAAGTGCTGGGATTACAGGCATGAGCCACTGCACCTGGCCTAAAATAGTGAACTTTTTAAAAACTAGATAGACACGGCTGGGCGCAGTGGCTCACGCCTATAATCCCAGCACTTTGGGAGGCTGAGGCAGGCAGATCACAAGGTCAGGAGTTCGAGACTAGGCTGGCCAACATGGTGAAACCCTCTCTCTACTAAAAATACAAAAATTAGCCAGGCATGGTGATGCACACCTGTAATCCTAGCTACTCAGGAGGCTGAGGCAGGAGAATTGCTTGAACCCGGGAGGCAGAGGACAGATAGGTAGTAAAACAAATATATAAGCAGTAAAAACAAATAGCAAAAATATTCATTGTAGAATCTAGGTGGTGGACATATGTGTTCACTGTATGATTCTTTTCAAATTATCTGTATGTTTGAAAATGTTCATAATAAAAGGCTGGAAAAAACCCTTTTTATTGTCAAAAATTTCTAACACATACAAAAGTAACCATCACCGAGTTTTAACAATTATCAATTTTCAGCCCATCTTTTTTTTTTTTAGAGACAGAGTCTTGCTCTGTCTCAAAATACATATATCGATTATATATCAGTAAAAAAAATACTGTTTTTCATAGTGGCTGTACTAATTTACTTTCCCACCAATCGTGTATGAGGTTCCCCTTTCTCCAGTCCTCACCAGTATCTGTTATTCCTTATCTTTTTGATCAAAGTCATTTTAAATTGGGGTGAGATGATATCTCATTGTGCTTTTCCTTGCATTTTTCATTTTCATTTATTTATTTATTTTCTTTTATAAATAGAGCTGGGGTTTCACCATGTTGGCCAGGATGGTCTCGATCACCTGACCTCGTGATCTGCCCACCTCGGCCTCCCAAAGTGCTGGGATTATAGGCGTGAGCCACCGCATCCGGCCTCTTTGCATTTTTCTTATGACTAGTGATGTTGAGCATTTTAAAATATTCTTGTTGGCCTTTTCTATATCTTCTTTTCAGAAATGTCTATTCAAATCTTTTGCCCATTTTTAAATCATGTTTCTCCCTATTGAGCTATTTAAGTTCTTTTTATATCCTGTTTATTAGTCCCCTATCAGATGGATAGTTTGCAAGTATTTTCTTCCATTCTGTGGGTTGTCTCCTTACTCTGTTGTTTCCTTTGCTGTACAGCTTTTGCTTGATGTAATTTTATTTGTCTAGTTTTGCTTTTGTTGCCTATGCTTTTGAGGTTTTAGTAAAAAAAAAAAAATTGCCCAGACAAATGCCCTGGAGCATTTTCCCAGTGTTTTCTTCCAGAAGTTTCACAGTTTCAGATCCTAGATTTAAGTCCTGAAACTAAACTAGGAGTCTAATTTCATTCTTCTGCATGTGATTTTCCCATAACCTTTTCCCAATATGTATTCTTGGCACGTGTCAAAAATGAATTGGCTGTAAATGTGTAGATTTATTTCTGGGATCTCTATTCTGTTGCATTGGTCTATGTGTCTGTTTTTATGTCAGTACCATACTGTCTTGGTTAGTATAGCTTTGTAATATAATTTGAAGTCAGGCAGTTTGATTCCTCCAGCTTTGTTCTTTTTGCTCATGATTGCTTTAGTTATTCAGGGTGTTTGGTTCCATACAGATTTTAGGCTTTTTGTCCTATTTCTGTGAATAATGTCATTGATATTTTGATAGAGATTGCATTTACTCTTTAATTGCTTTAGGTAACATTGATATGTTAACAATATTAATTTTTGTATTCCCTCACTTTTGTAAGTCTTTATAAGTAAAATGGGTTTCTAGTAAGCAGGAAATTGTTGGGGCTTATTTCCTTATCCATTCAGCCATTCTATGTCTTTTAATTGAAGAATTTAGTCCATTTACATTCAGTGTTATAGGTAGGTGATGACTTATTACTGCCATTTTATTACTTGTGGTTAAGTGATTTTCTCTGGTAGTATGTTTTAATTTGTTGTTTTTTGTTTTTAGTGTATTTATTATAGGTTTTTGCTTTGTTGTTACAAAATACAATAACAAACACACTAAAAATAAAAAGGAGCCTTACAAAAAACATCTTATAGTTATAACAAGTTATTTTAAACAGATGACAATTTATCTTTATTTACAAAGAAGAGAATAGAAACAAAGGAAAAACTAAAAAATGTCTACACTTAAATTCCACCCCCTACACACATTTTGACTTTTTGTGCCTCAATTTATGTGTTTTTATATTGCCCATCTCTTAACAGGTTGCTATAGCTATTACTATTTTTTATAGATTTATCTTTTAATCTTCATACTGGAATTATGAGTGGATTGCATACCACAATTACAGTGTTAGAGTATGCTGAGTTTATGTATTTACTTTTACCAGTAGGTTTTAATCTTTCAAATGTTTTCTTTTTTCATGTTCATGTATTTTTCTTTCAGATTGAAGAACTCCTTTTAGCATATCTTGGAAGATGGGTCTGGTGGTGATGAATTTCCTCAGTTTTTGTTTGTCTCGGGCTTTATTTTTCATGTTTGATGTGTAGCTTTGCTGGGCACAGAATTCATGGTTGGCAGTTGTCTTTTGTTTTCCTTTTCTTTGAGAAGATGGGGTCTCTGTCACTCAGGCTGGTATGCAGTGGTGTGATCATAGCTCACTATAACCTCAAATTCCTGGGCTCCAGTGATCCTTCTTCATCAGCCTCCCAAGTAGATGGTACTACAGGTGTGTTCTACCATACCCAGCTAATTTTTTTATTTTTATTTTTTAGAGACAGGGGTCTCACTATGTTGTCCTGGCTGCTGTTGAACTCATAACCTGAAGTGATCCTCCTGCCTTGGTCTCCCAAAATGCTGGGATTACAGGTGTGGGCCCCAGAGCCTGGCAGTTTTATTTTCTTTCAACACTTTGAATATGTTATCCCACATCCTCCTGGCCTCTAGGGTTTCCATTGAGAAATCTGTTACCAGATGAATTGGAGCTCCTTTACACATTATTTGTTCTTTTCTCTTGCTGCTTTTGGGGTCCTTTCTCTGTCCTTGACCTTTGGGGGCTTGCTTAATATATGTATTTGGATAGTTTTATTTGGATTTAATCTGTTTGGTGATCTCTAGCCTTCTTGTACCTGGATATTTATGTCTTTCTCAAGATTTGATCCTGATGCAGTGGCTCATGCCTATAATCACAGCATTTTGGGAGACTGAGGCAGGTGATTCACTTGAGGTCAGAAGTTCGAGACCAGCCTGGCCAACATGTTGAAACCCTGTATCTACTAAAAATTCAAAAGTGAGCTAGGCATGGTGGCACATACCTGTAATCCCAGCTATTCAGGAGGCTGAGAGGAGAATCACTTTAATCCAGGTGGCAGAGGTTGCAATGAGCCAAGATCAAAGCCATTGTACTCCAGCCTGAACAATAGAACAAGACTCTGTCTAAAAACCAAAACCAAAAAACAACCAAATAAACATATGGGAAGTTTTGTGTTGTTATTTTTTGAATAAGCTTTCTACTCCTTGCTCTTGCTCTGCTTCATCTTGAACACCAATAATTCTTAGATTTGCTCTTTTGAGGCAATTTTTTATACCTTATAGGTGTTCTTCAGTTCTCTTCTCTCTTTTCTTTTTTCTCCTCTGTATCTTTTCCAGTAGCCTATCTTCAGACTCATTGATTCTTCTCTCTGCTTGATTCGCTCTGCTGTTGAGAGCCTCTAATGAATTTTTCAGCTCATCAAATATATTTCTCAGTTCCAGGATTTCTGTTTGATTTTTAAAATTATTTCAATCTCCATTAAATTTTTCTGATCGATTTCTGTTTTTTTTTTTTGTGATATTTTAGAGATCACTGAGTTTCCTTAAAACTGCAGTTTTGAATTCTTGATCAAAGAGCTTCCCTATCACCATCCTGTTAAGGTCAGTCACCGGCTTCTTGCTTTGTCTGGTTTGAGGAGGTCTTGGTTCCCCACTTGCTGTTATTTCTTTTGGATGTGCGTCTGTTTCTTTGCATGGAAGGATTAGGTTTTTGTTCCAATCTTCTCTTTCTGGCTTGTTTTGTTTTTTATATGTTTGCTCAGAGATTTTTTTTATATATACCTGTTGTAATATCTTTTCTTTTTTGCTAGGTCCTTTCTTCCTTTTTGTCACTAGGTGGCACCTTAAGCCCAGGTGTGCCTCAGCTCTAGCAAACTTCAGAGCCCTGCCCATCCCTACTGAGGAAAGTCTAAGGGTATACCTCGACAGTATGGGAAGGCTAGCTGGGAGTTCGTGCCCAGGGGACGTGTGGGATGTACCTCCTATAACGTGGTACGGCTGACCAGCCTCTTTGTTTTGGTGTCTCCTCTGTCCATGGTACAGAGCAGAGTGTCTGCTAGTCTCTACCACTGCCCATCTCTGGCTATCCTCAGGATATTTCTCCCTTCAGACACTCATGATGCTTCCTGTGGGTTGTGGCAGGGACGAGTCTCCTGCCAGGGTGCCCAAGATGATGGGAAAGACGATTATCCACCTCAGTCTCACTTTTTCTAGTGTAGTAACTGAATTGGGGGAAATTTTTCTACATGCTTGGTGACTGGCAGATTGGGGAAGGGACATAAAAGTCTGATTCTTACTGACATAAAGACAGAACTGTCTACACGGAGTTTTTTCGCTTCTGTGTGGCTTTGGGAACTGTGTCATCCTTATATTTGGGTTCTAAGATACTGCTGGTGATAATCTTGGGCTATATATTGATTTTTGCTTTTCTGTGAAGGAGAGTGAAGCCAGCTTGCTTGTATTCCACCATTTTGATAACATCACTCTATTACCAATAATCTTTTTATTATTGGCTATCTAGTCAGTGTTTGCACTTCCCTAGTTGTTCTGTAACTGTTTTTGTTTATTTGTTGTTGTTGTTTTACAATTTGTTTTAACTGGGGCCCAAAGCCCATACCTTATATTTCTTTTTTTGATATGGAGTCTCACTCTGTCACTCAGGCTAGAGTGCAGTGGCATGATCTTGGCTCACTGCAACCTCTACCTCCCGGGTTCAAGCGATTCTCCTGCCTCAGCCTCCCATGTAGCTGGAATTATTACAGGTGTGTACCAGCACACCTGGCTAATTTTTTTTTTTTTTTGTATTTTTGGTAGAGAGGGGTTTTACCATGTTGGCCAGGCTGGTCTCAAACTTCTGATCTCAAGTGATCCGCCCACTTGGGACCAGTACCGGGATTACAGGCGTGAGCCACCGTGCCCAGCCAGGTGTGCTTGTATTTCTTAAGCCTCTTTTCATCTATATATTCTCCCTTCTTCTTTCTTACATCCTTGCAATTGTTTTGTTTTTGAAGACACCAGATTGTTTGTCCTGTAGAATTTCTCACAGTCTGGATTTTACAGAGCACATCTCCTTCTTGTCATTTAATATGTTCTTTCTCTTCTGTTCCTGTAAATTGGCAATTAGATCCAGATGCTTGGTCAGATTCAGGTTAGGTTTTGGGTGAGCAAGACTACATAAGTGTTGTATACATCTGTCAGGAGGTATATAATGTTTGGATGTCTATCTTTCTTTGTGATGTTAGAAGCTAATGCTTGTCATTGTCTAGGTTTCTTAATTGCAACATGGTAATATTTAAGATCTATTATACTTTCTTCATTTATTAGCCATAATACTTACATAAAGAGAAATCTGCCTTCATCATCTATTTGGTTACCCTAAGTATACTTCATATAGAAAAGCCAAGATAAAAACTTAATTCTTTTCCTTTATTTACCTGTTTTCAAAATAATTAATTGTTTCATAGACTCACCAAAAGGTGGTCAAAAAAGCTTTTTCATTTTAATATCATTGTGAACATATGGATTTAAATATATTTGATGTGTTTTGATCCATCGCACATGATCTTTGATGAGTTAGATGAGTCTTGGTCATACAAACCTAGTAGTCTGGGCATCTCCCTTGATTTGTGGTATGGCAGAATGTTTCCAGGTCATTTTGTGCATTTCCTGTTCTAGAACTGAAATTAACCATTTCTTCAAGGAGCTCTGTTACTTTAGTGAAAATGGCATTTAGAGAACAGAGTTTGGTCACTGGGTATGTACCTCACTATTAGGTTGACTTTTGTTACCAGGCTAATATGTTTGTATTTTTTTTTAAAGATAAAATATACCATGAGTTTATATTGATACTTCTCATTCATATTGAGGGTTACAAGATTTTTATTTAACCTGTTGATCTCCTTTAAAACATACCAAAGGATCATTTGTACTTGGAGATCAGTTTGGCTGGATACAAGATTGTTGGTATACATCTTCTTTCTTTGTCTTTCTAAAATATGCTGAACTATTGTTTTTTGGCGTAAAGTGGTGCTTTCAGAAAATGTGGTGAAAATCTTATTCTCTTTCCCTAATCAGTGACTTGGTCTTTTTGTCTGAATGCCCGAAGGTTTTCGTTTGTTTTGTTTTTTTTCTTTAAAGTCTAGTTGTTTTACTAGACTGTATCTTGGTGTTAGCTGTTTTGGGTCAACTTTCCAAGATACGTATGTGCATTAAAAAAAAAGAAAAGAAAAAAAAAACTTTGGGGCCGGGCGCAGTGGCTTACGCCTGTAATCCCAGCACTTTGGGAGGCTGAGGTGGGCTGATCACAAGGTCAGGAGTCTGAAACCAGCCTGACCAACATGGTGAGACCCGGTCTCTACTAAAAATATAAAAATTAGCTGGGCATGGTGGCACATGCCTGTAATCCCAGCTACTCAGGAGGCTGAGACAGGAGAACCACTTGAACCTAGGAGGTGGAGGTTGCAGTGAGCTAAGATCGCGCCACTGCACTCCAGCCTGGGTGGCAAAAAATAAAAAAAAATAACAACTTTGGCCTGGTGCAGTGGCTCACACCTGTAATCCCAGCTCTTTGAGGGACTGAGGCAAGCAGATCACCTGAGGTCAGGAATTCAAGACCAGCCTGGCCAACATGGAGAAATCCTGTCTCTTCTAAAAATACAAAAATTAGCCAGGCGAGGTGGTGTGCACCTGTAGTAGTTCCAGCTACTCAGGAGGCTGAGGCAGAAGAATCACTTGAACCTGGGAGGCAGAGGTTGTGGTGAGCAGAGATTGCACCACTGCACTCCAGCCTGGTCTGTCTCAAAAAAAAAAAAAAATGTGCTAAATTTAGCTTTTTGGTTTAGCTTTAAAAAATAGCAGTTTCATTAAGATTAAGATATAATTTCATACCACAAAATTCACTCTTTAACTGTACAATTCAGGGATTTTTAGAGTAATCACAGAATTGTGCATCTATCACCACTACATAATATCAGAACATTTTTATCATCCCAAAAAGAAACCCTGTACTCCTTAGCAGCCACTCCCCATCCGTCCTTTCTCAGACTCTAGCAAGCACTAATCTGCTTTTTGTCTCTAGAGTTGTGTATTCTGAATATTTAACATGAGTGAAACCATACAATATGAGGCTTTTTATGACTGGCTTATTTCATTTAGCCTGATGTAGTTTTTTTGTTGTTTCTGGTTTTTAGCCTAGTGTTTTAAAGATTCATTCATGTTGTAGCATATATCAGTACTTTATTCCTTTTTATGGCTGAATAATATTCATATTTTGTTTATTCATCAGTTGATGGACATTTGAGTTGTTCTCACTTTTGGCAGTTTTGATTAATGCTGCTATGAATTTTGGCATACAGGTCTTTGTATGGACATATTTTCAGTTTGCTTGAGTATAGATCTAGAAGAAGTAGAATTGCTGGGTCACGTGGTACTCTGTATTTAACATTCTGAGGAACTGCCAAACTTGTTTCCAACATGGCTGTGCCATTTTAACCAGCACTGTATATAGCATTGTAATTTCCCCACATCCTTGCCCAATACATATTCTTGTCTATTTTAGTCATCCACGTAGATGTGAAGTGTTATGTCCTTGTGGTTTTGGTTTGTGTTATACTGATGCCTAATGATATTGGACATCTTTTCATATGTTTATTGACCACTTTTGTATCTTTTTTGGAGACATGTCTACTCAAATATTTTGCCCATTTTAAAACTGGGTTATTTGTCTTTTTATTGTTTATGTGTAAGAATTATTGGCCAGGTGTGGTGGCTCATGCCTGTAATCCCAGTACTTTGGGAGGCTGAGGTGGGCAGTTCACGAGGTCAGGAGTTTGAGACCATCCTGGTCAACATGGTGAAACCCTGTCTCTACTAAAAATATAAAAATTAGCTGGGCATGGTGGCACTTGCCTGTAGTCCCAGCTACTTAGGAGACTGAGGCAGGAGAATAGCTTGAACTCAGAAGGGTGAGGTTGCAGTGAGCTGAGATTACCGCATTGCACTCTAGCCTAGCGACAGAGTGAGACTCCATTAAAAAAAAAGGATTTATATATTCTGATACAATTTGCAAATATTTTCTCTCAATCTGTGATTTATGTTTTTATAGTTTCTTGATGTCCTTTGAAGCACACTTTTTTTTTTAAAGGAATTCAATTTATTTGTGTTTTCTTTTGTCATTTGTATTTTTGGTGTTTAAGAGACCATTGTTCAATTCAAGGTCAGAAAGATTTACTCATTTTTTTTTCCTAAGAATTTAATCATTTTCTTTCTAAGGTTAGGCTTATGATCCATTTTTAGTTAATTTTTGCATATGGTGTGAGGTAGGGCTGCTGTAACATTGCCATAAACTGAGTGCTCAAAACAACAAAAATTTATTTTCTTACAGTTCTGGAGGCCAAAAGTCCAGATTAAGGTGTTGGCAGGGCCAGTTCCTTCTGGAGTCTCTGAGGGAAAATCCATTCTGTGACTCTCCTGCAGCTTCTGGTGGTAACTGGCAGTCCTTGACTCTCCTTGACTTGTAGACACATCCTTCCAGTCTCTGCTTCCACCCTCATGTGGCCTTTTCCCTCTGCATGTCTCTATAAGTCACCTTCTTTTCTGTCTCTCACAAGGATACCCATCATTGGATTTAGGGCCTACCCTAACTTAAGATGATCTCATCTCAAGATTCCTACCATAATTATATCTGCAAAGGCCCTTATTTCAAATAAGTTCCCATTCTGAGGTTCTGGGTGGAGATATCTTTTGAGGACCACAATTCAACCCACTGTTGGTATCCAACATCATTCTTAGTACCTTTGTTGCAAATCAATCAACCATTGATGTATCGGTTTATTTCTAGACTCTTCGTTCTGTTCCACTGACCTGTAGGTCTATTCTGTGTCAGTACTGTACTGTATTGATTATGCATATGTCTTTAAGTGTGTAGTTTAAAGTCATTTTGAATTACAGTGTTTAGTGCTGTCTTCGTTTTTTCCTTTGAATTCCTATTTCATGTGTTGAATCTTCTTGCCTTTCATATTTATCTTTTTGTCATATTTATCATTTTTTATCCAGAATCCATTTTCAGTCTCTTTCTTTTTAATTTTTTAAATTTTATTTTATTTTTAAGTTCTGTTGAACTTGATTCCCAGGAGGCGGAGGCTGACCACACTACTGCACTCCAGCCTGGGCTTGCACTCCAGCCTGAGCGACAGAGTGAAACCCTGTCTCAGAAAAGAAAAAGAAATACCTGGGTGTGATGGCTCAACCCTCTAATCCTAGCATTTTGGGAGGCCAAGGTGGGCAGATCAACTGAGTTCAGGAGTTCAAGACCAGCCTGACCAACATGATGAATCCTCATCTCTACTAAAATTACAAAAATTAGCTGGGCGTGGTGGCAGGCGCCTATAATCTTAGCTACTTGGGAGGCTGAGACAGGAGAATCACTTGAACCCAGGAGGCAGAGGTTGCAGTGAGTCGAGATTGTGCCATTGCATTCCAGTCTGGGCCACAGAGCAAGACTCGGTCACAAAAAAACAAAACAAACAAAAAATTCCTTCTTTTTCATCTTTTTTTTTTTTTTTTTTTTTTTTTTTTACTTTAAGGAGTTAGCTATTATGTTTATTTGCTTTTGTGTCTTGCCAGTTTAGTTTTTATTTCTGAAATGTCTCTTTTTAAAATTTTTCTCTCTTGGATTGTCTCATTTCTTTGTATAATTTTTCTTTTTCAAAGTTACCTAATTTCTAAGTATATAATTCTGATTTATTTATTTTTTCATCGCTTTTACTATTTGTTAATTTTTCTGAGCTTGTTTTAAATCTTATTTTGTTAGCATTTCTTTTTCAACTACTGGCATTTTCTCCCTAGTGTGGGATTTGTTCTGGCAGACTTAAGTTTGTCAGTCGCAAGAGATTATAGGGACAGGACATTTCCCGGAGCATTCCTGTACTGTCAGAGCTTCCCCAAGGATTTTAAAAAATATGTATTGATAAGAACTGTTACTTTTGGAATATTAGAGCATTGAAAAGGAAAGTGGAATGAAACAGTCCTATTGGGTCAGTCCTTATCACCAGACAGTGTTGTAGAAAATCATTGGCTGCTGACAGAGGTGGCAGGTAGCCAGGGGACCACTGACTCCTCTTATCCAGAGCTCCAAATGTGCCACTGTAAGAGTCTTCCTGGACCTCAAATGAGAAAGTTATAATATTGGCTGCTTTGGTAAATATAAATCTCTTAGACTAGTATCATTTAAATACGCTGGAACATATATTTAATGTGATATGATCTAAGACTACAGTGTTATTTAAAGGCAAACTCATTTTTGTATAGCACAATTCAGAATTTTAAAGTAACTTAAAAGGTAGTCACTTTAGGATTTAGTTTGTCTATTAATTTATAAGCCCTCTCCCCATCCTTTTATGAATGTCCTTCCATGTCTAAAGTGTTCTGTTATAAAAACTTACCTGTTTAGCAAATATTGTGTTTACTTTTTAGAAAGCATTTTCTCATGTATATCACAGATAATTACAGTAATCTTTTCCCCCAATTTTTGAATGAAGAAACTAACACTGAATGGGTGAGGTGGCCTCCTAGGCTCATAGGGTGATTCACAATCCAGGCCCAGTGCTCCTTCCACAGTACCAAGGTGCCGCACATTAGTTGTCTTGTGGGATTTTCCACTCTTCAGGGAGAATGCCAAAGCGTCTTTGCCTTGGGGTGTCATGTACTCAGGCAACTCCTGCCCTTTTTCCTTTTGCTCCAGAGGCTTGGATTCCAGACTTAATGGTGCAAGACTGCCCAGTGAGACTGGAGAAGGGGAGGACTTGGCAGAAAGGATGCCTGAGGGAAAGAGGAGCAAGGAGGAGGGGAGGCAGGAAGCATGGCCCAGCACTCTGACTTTGACAGCTTTTAACATGTTTTTGAGAGATCCAAATTGCAACTGAGCTTGCAGTCCCTTCTTTATGGCTATTTGAAATCTGCTTCTTTAATATGACACCCACAAAGATGGGCCACATGGGACTTGGGTTCGTTGAGGCTGCCTTTTCAGAGGTTCTAAGTTCTGGAGAATGATGGAGAGTCACTTTGGTCCTTAGCTCTATAATTCGAGAGGATGATAATACTACTATTACTCATTTGAACTTAAGTACCTTGTCAAAGCAGGAGAAACAACTATTGCTTTTTCTTGGGATGATCGAATGACCTTTTTCTCTTCAGTTGCTGATTTTGTAGGGCTAGATCCCAGAATTGCTGCATGGCTTATAGATCCTAGTGATGCCGCCCCCTCTTTTGAAGATTTAGTGGAAAAATACTGTGACAAATCCATTACGGTTAAAGTGAACAGCACATATGGAAATTCCTCAAGAAACATTGTGGTGAGTTGTTTATGGTTTTATCAGTCTGAATTCATACTATTATTTCTGGAAGCTTTCTCGATTTTATTGACAGCTTAATAGTAAAAAGAACATTGTCAACATTCATTTTCACTTATTGAGCTATTCAGCACAAATAGTTGTGACCTTGGTGTTTCTGGTGGAGGATGTTGAACAAGAATGGGTGATGGCTGTTCTTCCATGGAACTTGTTCCAGAAATCTGTCCATAGTGCGACTCTTCCAGACAAGTCTCTGGTGTCAGTGTCACCTGCCCCATGAGCAGAAAGCCACTCATCAGTAAATTCTTAGTGCTTGTGATATGGCCACAGTGCTGGAGTGCTGGGATGGCCCCTCTTCAGTCTGTATGGAGAAAATGGTCAGAACTGCCCTGGGTCTGAGGCTGGGTGCAGTGGCTCACGCCTGTAATCCCAGCACTTTGGGAGGCCAAGGTGGGTGGATCACTTGAGGCCAGGAGTTCAAGATCCAACCTAGCCAACCTGGCAAAACCCTGTCTCTCCTAAAAATACAAAAATGAGCCAAGCATGGTGGTGCGTGCCTGTAGTCTCAGCTACTCGAGAGGCTGAGGCAGGAGAATTGCTTGAATCTGGAGGTGAAGGTTGCAGTGAGCCGAGATCATGCCACTGCACTCCACCCTGAGTAACAGAGTAAGACTCCGTCTAAAAAAAAAAAAAGAACTGTCTTGAGTCTCTCTCCAGGCCCTTCCCAGCTAGAGGTGCCCCTGGTTATCAGGAAGCACCATCCGGAGAAACAATGGCACTCACAACTTCTAGAATTGTGCCTAGAACCCAGAGAGAGACCTCTCAGCAGGCCCCAGAGGAGAGGTGTCTAGTGGTGGCAGTGTGGCCACAGTTGGGGCCACTCTGTTGAGACTTTCTAGTTAGCTGTCAGTGAACAGTTACATGATAAAATCACTGCTGGAAGAACATACAGGCTACTCAGCTAGCTAGAGCAATCAGAGCAAAGCCAGAGGTAATGTGAGCCTGCACCTGTGCGAGGCACCGAGCTGGGGCTAAGAGGTGATGTGAGCCCGTGCTGAGTGCCGGGCACTGAGCTGGGGGTAAGAGGTGATGTGAGCCCATGCCGTGTGCCGGACACTGAGCTAGGGGTGAGAGGTGATGTGAGCTCGTGCCGTGTGCCGGGCACTGAGCTGGGGCTAAGAGGTGATGTGAGCCCGTGCCATGTGCTGGGCACTAAGCTGGGGATGAGAGGTGATGCGAGCCCATGCCATGTGCTGGGCACTGAGCCGGGGGTAAGAGGTGATGTGAGCCTGTGCCGAGTGCCAGGCACTGAGCTGGGGGTAAGAGGTGATGTGAGCCCCTGCTGAGCGCCGGGCACTGAGCTGGGGGTAAGAGGTGATGTGAGCCCGTGCCGTGTGCCAGGCACTGAGCTGGGGGTAAGAGGTGATGCAAGCCCATGCTGGGCACTGGGCAATGAGCTGGGAATATTTGCTTCATGCACTTCATCCTCACAGATCATCTATGATGTGAAGATTTGTATCCGTAGGGGTTTGGAAATGCACTCTCCCTTAATATAAAAAAAGACTTATCAGAAGGATATGGGGTAACTCACAGAATCAGAGGAAAAGCAATACCAGGCCTTGGGAAGAACAGAAGCCAGGCGGCCCTGGGACCCAGGGAGCTGGAACCGGTAGGCATGTTGGCAGTACTGAGCCATGACCTTTTCTCTGTCCAAAAGTCATACTTTCAGCACTTGGACAGGGTTTTCTTTCTCTCTCTTGTAACACTGTCTACACCCCACCAGGGAGGCAGGGCATCTTGATTAGTATTCCTACCCAGAATCCATGCTGTCGGGCAGGGATACTTCTCCAAACAGAAGCTGAGATAGTAGGAAGAAGGAGTTGTCCATCTCAGAATTATCAGTCCCAGTTTACAGTGAGAAAACTGAGGTGTAGAAAGGTTCATGTACCTTGCTCGGGGTCAAATTGAGGCCAGGGTTCAACTCATCCACATTCCAGGGAGAAAAGAGGCAGCCTCAGATGCAGTTCCGTTTATGTCTCATCGGCCAGATATGTGTAGTTGAGCCATGCAGTGCATGGATGAGGGTGGCAGATGGAAGTCCAGCCATTCATCTACACGATCACAGATTAATCAACACCCTGCCCTCCAAAGAGGTGGAGAGTTCTGCCAGGTGGCAGTCAAGAACTTGATATGGAGGGGCTCTTCTATAGGATGTTCTGACATTCACAGGAGAGCCACAACCAGGTTGACTGGAAAACTGTCAGGGCGTGTGGGGCCAGCCACTGGTCCACTGGGATGTTCAATCTAATCTCAAGCCTTTAGCAGAAAACTGAGCCTGAGTGGGCTAGAGTTGGGGGGGTTGTTTGGCAGGATGGGGTGTTGAAGAAGAGGTCCTGGGGCTCCATGTTAGGGGAAGGAGAATGAGACTCTGTATTGAGGGGCTCATCTCATCCCATCCCCCTCTTTGTCAGTCAAACACAGACCCGTGTTTGTCAACTCCTAGGGCCTCTGTGTGCATCTCCTGGGCTGAGAATGGAGGGGCAAGTGGAGCGTGGCAGCAGCTGTATGTGGGTGCAGGGTGGTAAGGAGCTGTGACCTCGAGAAAGGCCAGGTCTGCATTCCCCTCTCCCTACTACCGTTTGATCCTTGCACCTGAGGCACTAGGCTTCTTTGTGGTTCTGTTTCTCAATTTGTAAAATAAGGAAATACCCTAGGTTGGGAGGAAGTGTCCACCTATGGATAGCCTGCGCTTGCACAGTAGAAGCTCTTTCTATGTAGATGGGGATTTGTCCAGTCGAGGTATTGGGTGGCACACTCCCACATACGTGACATCTGTCACTGAAAGCCTCATGGGATTTTCCTAGGAAAAATTGTTCAAGTTGTGCAAGGTCCAGACTGTGATGAGCACTGCCACCAAGTTTATCTGATTTTTAAAAACACTTTTGCTTTTTTAAAGAATCAGAACGTACGTGAGAACCTGACGATACTCTACAGACTTACGATGGACCTTTGCTCTAAACTGAAGGCAAGGCATTTTATTATAATTTCTGACTGGCAGAGGCTCCCAGGAGATGTCTTTTCATTCACTCCTGTACTCCCAGGGAGCAACGCTGCACTATGTTTGAATGTGAAGGAAACGAAACCTTGAGTTATAAGAACAAATTAACCTGTGCATCACTCAGAAAAGGGTAGTCTAGAATGATAAGACCTGAAGTTTTAAAAGTGCTTTCTGTAGGTTGAAAACAATTGAAATATTTTTTAAAGCCTCCTCTTTAAGTGGGATGTTTCCAATGCCATAGTTAATGTACAAGCTGAGTGTTAATTTTGATTAATAGTGGGATGGACATAGCTTCACTTAACCAGAGTCTTTCTGGGAAGCAAACAGCCACTGCAGTGAACAACCAAGAAGAGCTGAATGGAGGGGAGGCTGGAGGTGAGGGAGAGCGAAGAGCAGCAGCCAGAAGGAGAAGCCTCCAGGGACAGGCAGTAACTCAGCCTGTTTCCCTCCCTCCTGCCCTCATTGCCCTGCTGGTGCCCAGTCTGAGAGCAGATGAGTGGCCCAGGTGATGCGGCCTGGAGGGGCCTGCCCTGCCTTACGAGCAGGGGCAGGGGAGAGAATGGGTCTACAGGGCAGGAGGGAACATGAGGGCAAGAGTCAGAGGATGGAGCCTGGGACTCTCTCATGGCAGGAGGAAAAATAAAAATGATGAGACTCATGAAGAGCACAGGAAGGCCCAGATAAATAGAGATTCCATGCTCTCAGGAGGTGGCCTGGAATCAAGATTTTAATGTTCCCCAAATTAACATTCACATAGTGGCAGTGAAGAACCAATGAGAATTATTGGTAAATTTGGGGAATTCAGTAAGCCTATTCTGAAATTAAAATGGAAGACTAAAAGTCCACAAATGCTTAAATCAATCTTAAAAATGAAAAATAGTAAAGAAAATTGAGGATGGGGCTTGGCCTATCAGATATTTCTTTTTATTTCCTTTTTTCCACTTCTAATGTTTGACTCAAACCTATCTATATTTCTAAATATCGCTACCAGATCTTGGTAATAAAATAGCCTACTTAAAGGAAATAAGAGTTTATTAGGAAGAGCAAGCAAGAGGAGTAGAGGTTATAGGAGACCAAACATGCCCATGATAGGAGTCGCCTTAATTCTAACTCGACAGAATTAAGTAGGCTTTTTGGTCAGGCGCAGAGGCTCATGCCTGCAATCCCAGCACTTTGGGAGGCCGAGGTGAGCAGATCACTTGAGGTCAGGAGTTCAAGACCAGCCTGGCCAACATGGTGAGACTCCGTCTCTACCAAAAAAAAAAAATTAGCCTGACACGGTGCGGGGGTGCCTATACTCCCAGCTACTCAGGAGGCTGAGGCAGGAAAAGCTTGAACTGGGGAGGTGGAGGTTGCAGTGAGCCAAGATCACACAACTGCACTCCAACCTGGCCTATAGAGCAAGACTCTGTCTCAAAAAAAAAAAAAAAAAAAAGACTTTTCAGCAAAATACACATACAATAATATTTAAATTGATACTGATGTTACTTCTTCCTATTAAACAGGATTATGGTTTATGGCAAGTATTTTGTACTTTGGAGCTTCCTCTGATACCAATTTTGGCAGGTAAGTTACTATAAAGATGAAGTACAGTCATTTTTCTAGAGGATTCTTCATATTGTGATGAATATTTCTCTGTAACTTAGGAGTAGATAGTATGTCTCATGGGCACTAGAGAGGTAGCAAGACTTTTTCTCTTTCTGTAATGAGAGGTTGGACTGCATTCCCTCTTGGTGTGGAAAGACTGGAGGTTCTGACATTTTGGTAATAGGGGATCCCTGCTGTGCTGTCTGGCCCAGGAGGAGCAGGCTTCTTTAGATTTTTTATGTGCTAATGGTTACCTCTCCTTCTGGTTTGCTATCCTTACGCCTTGCGAACCTTCCTGCAAGAACTGCTGCAGGGCTCTCTTCTGCCTTTGCCTTTGACGCAGGTCCCAATGGGCACCACATCAGCCAGGGAGCGTTCACAATATGGGAAGGGCCAGCCTGGCCACTGTGGTCCCATGCATACTCCCACTTCAAAGGCCAGCTCTGTCAATGTGCCAATTTGCCTGTGTGACACAGGGATCCTGACAGATCCTGTTGAGAGGTTGGCATGCAGCCAGTGCTGAGTAAATGGCAGTTGCAGTCATTATCATCCTCATTAGGGAGCGAAGCATTTTGGTGTCTAGTAAAAAGGATTCATTAATGCAAGTATGATCTGGTTTGGGTTTTGAATCACAGTGATGGAAAGCCACACCATTCAGGTGAACAAAGGAGAGATGGAGAAGACATCCTCACTTCTTGGGGTAAGTTATTATTTCAGACGGTTTGTACTTGTCATCTTTTCACTACATGGGAGAGTTGTTCCCAGTGGCAGGTCTAGAGTAGATTCTACTTTTCTTCTCTTTCTCGTTTGATGTTGACAGTGTTTCTTCCTCTTTCTGACTCCTGCAGGGGAGAACAAGGCATTGAAAAGACTTAAACAACATTGCATCTCGTGCGTGTGTGTCAGGGAGTTCTTTAATATATCCTCATAATCCTTCTCAAAAGTTAAGTTTTTCTTATAGGGACATTGCCCCCTGTAGTTTGGTGAAAGAAATCTTGGGTTTCTTGAAAAATAAAAATAGAGAGAGATGTGTAAAGATGGATGAAAAAATACATAACAACACTCTACTTCAGTTTTCATAAAGAAAACACATGTAGGTAGAGAGTGGAAAAATAGAGACTGGGAAGGGTGAGCAATGGGGAGGGGAAGAGGAAGAGAAACGGGTTAAAGGACACAAACATACAGTAAAATAAAAGGAAGGAATTCAGTGTTTGTTAGCAGAGTAGGATGACCATACTTAACAAAAAGGTATTGTGGCAAATGATGGACACTCTGGATACCCTCACGTGACCACTGCACATTATATACACGTCATACATTTTCTCATGTACCTCATACATCAGCACACATTTTTTAAAAAGGCTAAACCACATGGCAGGATCATCTTTAAAATAAAATGTTTAAAGGAAACCCCTATATAACCATCACCTAGCTCAAAGCCTAGGATTCCAGAGCCCTGGGTGCTTTTTCTATTAGAACCCCTTTCCCGTTGCCAAAAGAAACTGCAACCCTGAGTTCGGTAGCCTTTTCATTGTTGCTTTTCTTTCTAGCTTTTCCACCTCAAAGCCTAAACAACATAGTTTAGCTTTGCTTTTGAACTGTAAGTAAATCAGTAGTTTATGTGTGGTCTTTCACTCAGCCTTCTGCATCTCAGTTCCATCTGTATTTCTGTGTGTCACTTGTGCTGTGGAGTTTTCTGTCGTGGACGGTGCTGCCCTTGGTGTCTCTGTCCCACTGCCAATAAGCATCTAGTTGTTTCCACGTGGCAGTCATTACAAAGCAACGCTGTACCTCTGAGTGTGTCCCCTGTGCCTGTGGGTTTTGAGGTGACTGATGCTGCTTGGGACACAGGGAAGATGGTGCTGAGTTTTATTCCGTAATGCCCAGTGGCTCTCCAGAGTTTCGCCCCTGAGAATGCATACAGGATCCTGTTCTTGCACATCCCCACTTCCCCTGGCTGCATCAGACTTTTAAATTGTAGCCATTTTGGTAAGACTATAATGATATCCCATGATGAGTTGTTTTATTTTCCTGATTACTAATGTCAACCAAGAAGAGGTGAAAGACCAAACTACAAAGCAGTTGGACAAGGCATTTATTGGGGTCTTAGGAACTGCAAATCAGGAGAGGCCAATATGTGTTCTGAAGAGAGGAAGGGAAGCAGAGATTTTTCAAAGGAAGCTAAGGTTATTACACAAGTTGTTGTGAAAATACAATTGGCGGAGGCAGTTGGCTTAGCACATGAGTCCATTGAGCTCATTGGTTGTCGCTCTTCAGGAGTTGCAGCACTGGCAAAATCCAGCTGTTTTCCAGGATGTTGTGGTCATTGTAGTTTGGCCCAGTTCAGAGGTTCAAGGCAAGTCCTTGTTTTTTTGTTTTCGTTTTGCAGTGTTGCAGGTTGTGCAGGTAGTCCTTAGAATGACCTCTTGACTCCATTTTAGAGCCCTGGACCAGAATGATACCATTTTGCATGTCACATGTCACATTCCTCTCTTTTGCTCAAAATCTGACAGGAGGAAGCATCGCTGATCAGTTGCTGGTTGGTCAGTCACAGATTTGTTATCTCTTTTCCCCAGAACTAGAACTGCCTGTTTCTAGAATGTCTTATCTCACAGAGGGGGTTGTTGAAAGTCAATGTGCAATGTGGGTTCAGAGATTAGTGAACTTTGAGTAATAAGAGAGCCATTTTAATAAGGAAGCCTGCATTATTATATGGTGATTAGCTGTATATCTGAAGAGGCATACATTTTATTAACATGTCTAAATGTCATTCTTCAGTCTTCTTTTCTGAAATAGATAATGAGATTTCACAGACCACATAGAATGCAACTGTGTTTCTTTTGTAGGAAGCTTTCTTAGCCAGATAAGAAAATTACAGAGAGAGAGTCCCTCCTTGCTCTTGGAGTGGAAAGAATAAGACAAGGTTACAAGGACCTCGATTCTGAGGCTTATTTCTGGAGCCTTTGAGTTTTCAAAAGCACTCAGCATGCCAAATCACCATGTTTGGGGGATCATCTGCCCCTCAACATTCCCTTGTCTGAAACTCCCATAGACGTTTCACACAGTAACAGCTGTGTTGATAGATGTGGAAAGAAAAGTTGATTTAGCTGGGGGCAAAAGATCCTATTAAACCAGTCTTCCATTTCTGAGAATTAGTTCAATTAAACAGTTGTGTCTTATTTCAAAGATGGCATTGCAGACAGGCTCTCAAATGGAAGAAAAAGGTTAATGTTGGGAACATTCTTTAAAAAGGTTTTCTTGGAATGCGGAGGACAGTCAGTTGAGGTGTCTACATGTTAGACTTGAACTTGCTCATGACTCTTGGGGAACCATGAGAAAAATAGAAGGCCCCCCCAAGTCAAGAGTCACACGCATATCAAACCAGTTTTTAAATTAGTATTTCTTCTCCTGAATTAAAGGACTTACATCTCCACTAGACCACAGAGCAGAGTTTCTTTCTTTCTTTCTTTCTTTTTTTTTTTTGGTAAATTCCACAGGGAATCCAAAGCAGGCAGTTTGAAGATGCAAAGGATTTTAGGCCAGATTTTTGTTGTTTAATTTCATCAAGAGAATTTCTAAGGCTAGCCATGACACTATTATGTGTCTTTTTTAAATTTTGAATTATTTTATTTTATTTTTGAGATGGAGTTTCATTCTTGTCACCCAGGGTGGAGCGCAGTGTGATCTTGGCTCACTGCAACTCTGACTCCCAGTTGAAAATGATTCTCCTGCCTCAGCCTCCCAAGTAACTGGGATTACAGGTGCCCACAACCATGCCCGGCTGGTTTTGTATTAGCCGTGATCCACCCACCGTGGCCTCCCAAAGTGCTGAGATTACAGATGTGAGCTACTGCGTCTGGCCTTTTAAAAAAATTTTTAAGAGAATCTTACTCTGTCACCCAGGCTGAAGTGCAGTGGCATGATCCTGGCTCACTGCAACCTCAGCCTCCAAGTTGAAAGTGAATCTCCTGCCTCTGCCTCCCAAGTAGCTGGGATTACGGGTGCCCACTACCATGCCTGGCTAATTTTGTATTTTTAGTAGAGACAAGGTTTCACCATGTTGGCCAGACTGGTCTCTAACTCCTGACCTCAGGTGATTCACCCACCTCAGCCTCCCAAAGTGTTGGGATTACAGCGTGAGCCACCGTACCCAGCCTAATTTTTGTTTTTAGAGACAGGGTCTTGCTCTGTCAACCAGGCTGACGTGCAGTGCTGCTGTTACAGCTCACTGCAGCCTCAGACTCCTGGGCTCAAGCAATCCTCCTTCCTCAGTTTCCCTAGTAGCTGGGATTATAGGTACCATGCCACCATGCCTGGCTAATTTTATTTATTTTTATTTTTTTATTTTTTAAGATAAGTATGTTGCCCAGGCTGGTCTTGAACACCTGGGCTCAGGTGATCCTCCCACCTCAGCCTCCTAAAATGCTGGGATTACAGGTGTGACCCACCACACCCAGCCTATTATGTGTCTTTCTTAAAAATTTTGATCCTCCCATAAGTACAAATAAAGCAACTGTTTAGAATGAGAGATAGCTAAAATATTTTATGGGAATTTTCCTAATTTAAAGATCCACTGTTCAACTACTGATAATTAGAATTTCCAATGGTATGCTTATTCTAGTAGCAACTCAATCCAATAAGCCACCTCTTCATGGAAAGCCCAGGAGGTAATTTTCCAGGTTTAGAATAAGTTTTTCACATGTAAGCAAGAGAGTATACAGCATGACAATGGACAGGAGGGGTAGGAGTAGGAGATGTTTCTGTTTTTTTTTTTTTTTTTTTTTCTAGTTTAGAGAGTCTTTGAGTTAATTTGGCATTGTTATCTCTGGAATCTTTTAGATTCCCTGGACTCTCTTAGATGCTTCAAGATACCAAAGTAAAGTGGATGTCCCACTCAGGCTGTTTAATTTTTCCTTTTAGCCCTTTTAATTGTCTGTGGTGGAAAACAAGTTTCAGGAGATCAGAGATTCCCAAATTGACCATTGTAATTCCAAATCACTTTCAGTGATGTTTGCTCAAGAAAGACATTTATAAGCTAAAAGATCATAATTTTTGTATAGAAAATGAGAAATTCTAGAAGAGGGTGACTCAGCACCTATACTCTCAGAAGCAGAAGTCCCCATCAGTACTCACTAAAAACGGGAAAATTCCTCTGTCAGCAGCCAGCAGCAAAGGACAAATACTCAGTAAAGGTCTGAACCTCAGCTGAGGTGGGGTGTTCAGGGAAATAAGAGGATTCTCCACCAGGGGCCAGAGCCTTCAAGGAGGTGATAGGACACTAGGGGTTCTTGCAAGTACAGTGTGCAAATCCGTGGCAGTGCTAGAATGCAAAGCTTTGTGTCTTACTTCTGACACCATTTAATGTCAACCAAGAAGAGGCAAAAAAACAGACTGGAAAACAGTAAGACAAGGCATTTATTGGGTCTTAAGAATTGCAGTTTGGGGGACATACTTAGCTAAAGACCAAATTGTGTTCCAAAGAGAAGAAGGGGGACAGAGATTTTTAAAACGAAGCTAAGGGTGAATACACAAGTTGTTGTGAAAGAATTGTCATTGGTGGAGGCCGTTGGCTTAGTACATGAGTCCATTGAGCTCATTGGTTGTCGCTCTTCAGGAGTTGCAGCACTGGCAAAATCCAGCTGTGTTCCAGAATGTTGTGGTCATTGCAGTTTGGCCTAGTTCAGAGGTTCAATACAAGTTCCTGTTTTTTTGTTTTTGTTTTTCAGGGTTTCAGGTCATGCAGGTAGTCCTTAGAATGGCTTCCTGACTCTACTCCAGAGCTCTGGACCAGCGTGCTGTCATTTTTTATGTCACATTTCACACTAATGGGGTTGATTAGCTTTTCATAGCATCATTAGCTATTAGGAATTTCTTTTGTAAAGGATCTGCTTGAGTCTTTTGCCCATATTTATATTTTTTTCTTACTGATGTATAGGATATCTTGATGTATTCTGGATACAAGCCTGTTTCCTATACCTTCTGCCTCTGTCTTGTTCTATGTGATGCTAGATCACTTTTCTAGTCCTAATATTGCTGGATAATTGATTCTTACCCTCCCATTATTTTTACTTCTTTCAGTTTTCTTACCTTTGAAGGAGGAGGCTTCTGTGAGCCTAAATATTTCACCATGAGGCAGAATATATATTTTTTATTTGTTATTTTATTTTTTTGTAGAGATGAGGTCTTACTATGTTGCTCAAACTGGTCAGAAACCCCTAGGCTCAAGAGACCCACCTGCCTCGGCCTCCCAAAGTCCTGACATCACAGGTGTGAGTTGTCACTCCCCGTCAAAATATATATTTTATGCTTATTTTGATAAATGATAGGTTACTTATTACTCTATTAAGAGCCTTCTTTGGGAATTGTGTGTGTGTGTGTGACAGGGTCTCACTATCACACAGGCTGGAGTGCAATGGCACAGTTATAACTCACTGCAACCTTGAACTCTCAGTCTCATACAGTCCTCTCACCTCAGCCTCCCAAATAGCTAGGACGGCATGTGCCACCATGCCTGGCTAATTTTTTTTTTTTAGAGATGGGGTCATGCTATGTTGCCCAGGCTGGTCTCAAACTCCTGGTCTCAAGTGATCCTCCTGCCTCAGCCTCCCAAAGGGCTGGTATGACAGTCATAAGCCGCCATGCCCATATGGCTGTTGGGAATTGTTTGATGAACAAATTAAATAATTTTAAATTGTGAAAGCTATGAATGAGATTAATTGTGTGTATCATGTTTTCAGGCTCGTCTCAAGGAATTGGAACAAGAAGCTCATTTTGCTGCAGGGGAACAGTTTCTTATAATGAGCAGTAATCAGCTTCGAGAGGTAAAGCTGAATTCTGGTTCTTTCATAAAATGTATTTCTATTCAGGAGTTAAAGGGAGATTTATTTTGAATTTATAAATATTTTATGTCAACTATCTGAAAAGTATAAAAGTTTTTTATGTTCTCTCACAAGTAATGAACACATTGAGATTTATTACTTCAAAGCCCTTAAATCAAAGAAAAGTACTAAATGAGAATTTAAGTGCACCATAACGTCTGTTTGGGTGTGTCTTCTCTGGCTCGTGGCGTGAACTCTGCTATAGTAATGTTCTGTTTCTCTCAATGTGAGATTCCCTCACCATGTGTATATTGCTTTGTTGAAGATCCTCTTTGGCAAGTTAAAGCTGCACCTGCTGAGTCCAAGGAACAGTTTCCCCAGAACTGGGCTGCAGAAATACCCGTCCACATCAGAAGCAGTGGTAAGATTTCAGATTCATCCTCTTTCTTTTCAGAGTGACAGCATGTTTGCACCACATGTGTGCTGACTTTCAGACCCACCCGAGTCTCTCAGGCCATCCCCTCATGCTGGCAGCAGTTTCCGCAGAAGCGGGGCTCTCCAAACCAAGGTTGCTTTTCTTGCTATGGACCAAGGAGAGAAAGGCAGACAGTACACTCTTGCAGAAGCCATTAATTGACTTTACTTCCTGAAAAGTGCAATTTGGTGGAGTTGTGTTCTTAAAACCAAATTCTTGACAATCCAGTCACAACCTCTTCACTTTGTGTCCCCAAGAGGAACTAGAAATGAGTCATCAGTCTCCTTTCCCCGGATTTGTTTTAGAGAATTTTACCTACCCCTCTCTTAAGAGGAATCAATTTTTTTAAAGACAAGGAGTAGTGAGATTCTGTTGTGTTGGAGTGGGAGAGTATACATCGATATCCAGAAGCCAGTGAGTGCTTTTACTGAACAGACACAGGGTGGAGGTCAGTAAATAAGGGTATTCATGTTATTGTGAAAATTGGTTATTGTGGTGAGAACCAGCTTTTGAGGCTCCAATTTGTGCTTTATGTGCTCTGTCCAGCTTTTGACTTTGTAGCAGAGGAAGGTTTCTTTGTAAGATGTCTCCTCTGGCCCCATTCCCTCTCCAGCACTGCCTTCCTCTGGTCTCTGCCCTGTGAGGGTGTCTTAGAGTACAGTCCCTCATGGAGTCCAGGCTCACTGACTGTGCCCGCACTTGGCCTTTGCTGGTTCCATGGGCATTACTGGGTGAATAATGGACTCCTGCAGAGGATGCTCCATTGGAGGGACTTGGAACTACCCTCTTCCAGATCCTCTTCTTCTTCAAGCCTTTTCCACCTCAGTGAAGGGCCCATCCTCCTTCCAGGTCCTCTGGAGCCAGTGCAGACTAGTGAGTAAAAGCAGAGCATTGGGGTCAGCCACCACTGGCTGCTGTGGTTTGCTTGCCTGCATGGTTTGGGCAACATTAAGACATTACTCAATTGCTCTGTGCCTCAGTTTTCTGATCTATAAAAGAAAGATAATAGTACTTTCCCTACTAGAATCTTGTGAGGATTCAGTGTGCGTGTGTGTGTGTGTGTGTGTGTGTGTGTGTGTGTGTGTGTGTGTGTGTGTGTGTGTGTAACAGCACTTGGGACTTCGCCTGACCTAAAAGCTCTCAAAAGAACAATAAACGTTGTCCACTTCAAGAAAAATCCTGTGAGTCGTCCTTGACTTTCCTTCCACCTCCACCCACAGCGAGTGTAACAGCCTCTACCCACAAAATAGGTCCTGAGTGTGCCTCCTTTTCCCATCCTATCTCCACCATAAACCTTTCTCACTTAGATCCCTTCAACCAGTCTTCCCCCTGCTGCTCAACCCTCACACCCAGGCAGAGTGATCCTTTAAAAGCATTGGGAAATCACATTACTGCCCTCCGACTTCCAGTAGCTTCTGTTGCACTTAGCATCAGATCTGAGCTGCAGAGCATATCCTCAGGCCCATGCTCTGGTTCTGCCTTCCTGGCCCGGCACCTCCTCTTTCTCCCGACTCCAGAGCCTGCTGAGCTGCTCTGCACCAGCTCTTCCCTGTGTTCCCAGACTTGTGCCACAAATTTTTCCTGCTTGCTTCTGAGTGTCAGCTTAAACATTGCTTTCAGGAGACCTTCTTTGGTCACCTAGACTACAGTAAGGCCCCCAGTCACAGCTATTTCTTCGCCTTGAGTTATTTTCTGCACACAGCTCACCACTCCCCAAAGTTTATCTTAGGTGTGTGTTTGCTTTTTCCATTAGAATGAAGGTTATGCAGAACAGAGACTTCAGTTTGTTCCCAGAACCAAAACGGCCTAAAACCAGCCCCTGGTGCTGAACTCAGCATCTGTGGTGTGTTCGTGGAGCACTGGGTCAGCAGGTGGCTCCTGGAAGCCGTATGTGTCTTGCTGCAGAGACTAAGGTTTGGGGCTCAACACCACACAGTGGACATGGGCAGCACGCCCCAGAGCTCCAGCAGGGGGCGCTGCCTGGGCAAGCCACACATCCCTCACCTGCACCTGAGTTCACCTCTGTCCTGGCACCAGCTGGCACTGTTACCCTTCCCTTTGCAGCTCCCCTCCCTCTCCAGACAACCAGCAATTCAAGAAAGGAAGCATCACTCTTTTCTGGTACTGATGTGCTCTCTTGTAGGCAGAATTGCTTTCATGAGGAGCTCATTCTTCTCCCACGAAGACATGATTAGCATAAATTGTATTAGCCTCACTCTTTTTTTTTTTTTTTAGATGGGATCTTGCTCTGTCACCCAGGCTGGAGTGCAGTGGTGCGATCTCAGCTCACCGCAATCTCCACCTCCCGGGTTGAAGCAATTCTCCTGCCTCAGCCTCCTCAGTAGCTGGGACTACAGGTGCACACCACTAATCTTTGTATTTTTACTAGAGACGGGGTTTCACCATGTTGGTCAGGCTGGACTTGAACTCCTGACCTCATGATCTGCCTGCCTTGGCCTCCCAAAGTGCTGGGATTACAGACGTGAGCCACTGTGCCTGGCCAGCTTCACTCTTTTGTTTAACTGAATAAGTCGTTTATTAGTGCATATAAAAAGATCAGCTTGTGACAGGTACATGGCCAAATTCAGTATTCAGATTCCTTCTCATGACTTCTCTCCATCCTTCCTGCCCACTTCCCAGAGGCCTTGGTGAGTGTTGTGGCTCCCCCCACCCCAGCACCTGTCCCTCCCTGCCCTTTTCCTCCATGAATCCTTGTTTGACGTTGGGGAAATCAGCTGTTGGTTTCCCAGGCGTCACACAGATTTGCTGCTGCTCAGCTCCCCAATCTAGATGAAGCCCTAACAATGCACAACTTTTTTTGTGCCTGGGATATTCCCAGTGCTTAGTACAATGCCTGGGGCATGGTGGATGCTCAGGAAATCACCAGTGAACCCCTCAAGTTTTGAGGTGTACTATTTTTTTTCTCATTGTTTAGCTCCACATATTTTCTCATTTCTGTTATGATTATTTGACCATTGAGATCTTTGGAAGTGTGTCTTAACATTTCCAAATGTGTGGGGGATTCCCAGCTAGTTTTTGTTACTGATTTATAATTTTTTTTTTTTTTTGAGGCAGAGTTTTTGCTCTTGTTGCCCAGGCTGGAGTGCAGTGGCGCGACCTCAACTCATTGCAACCTCCTCCTCCTGGGTTCAAGTGATTCTCCTGCCTCAGCCTTCCAAGTAGCTGGGATTACAGGCACCCCACATCCAGCTAATTTTTGTATTTTTAGTAGAGACGAGGTTTCACCATGTTGTCCAGGCTGGTCTCAAACTCCTGACCTCAGGTGATCTGCCCATGTCAGCCTCCCAAAGTGCTGGGACAGGCGTGAGCCACCTTGCCTGGCCTTGATTTCTAAATTAAATGAAGTGTGGTAAGAGAACACGATCTATGCAATGTCAGTTCTTTGACACTCACCTCAGGGTTCTCAGTTGCTCCACATGGGCTGAAGCAGGATAGTGTTTAGAGTCCTGTGGTGCCAAGCTGATCCACTCACTTCTGCTGGGGAATAGTGGGAATTCCCTCCCCTCGGTAGGCACATGACGAGTCGGGAACAAGGGTCCCTCCTTAACGAACTGAAGGAAGCTTTGGTGTTTTTACTGCAGTGAAGTCACATGTTCTCAGAGCATCATGGGGAGTTCAAACTCTGGGAAAGTGGTCCAGCCTTGGGGTCAGGATTCCTGGACCAGCCACTCATCATCTCTGGGAGTTGCTTCTGAGGGGTCTCAGGGGTCTTGTGCGTGCACTGACCCCACTGCTGGGCATCCAGTATGTGGGATGCAGCCATGAGCAGGACAGATGCCCTTCCTGTTTTATTTAGCAAACACTATTGTGGCCCTGGCTCTGTGTTAGACACTGTTTATGGTTTGGTAGAGAAAAGGTCTTTATCATCACGGACTGTCTATTCCAGTGAGGAACTATAGTAGGGTTCTCTGGAGAAACAGAACCAGCACGACATATACAGATACAGATACAGATACAGATACAGATACAGATACAGATGATAGGTATATGAGAAGGGATTGTCAGGGATATTGGTTAACATAGTTTTGGATACTGTGAAGTCCCACGATAGACCATTTGCAAGCTGGAGACCCAGGAAAGCTGATAGCATGGCTCAGTCCAAGCCTGAAAGCCTTAGGATGGTGAAGTTGATGGTGTAACTCAGTCCAGGGATGAAGGCCTAGAGTGTCGCCAGTGTGTGTACTCCAAACACTGGAGAGTCTGGAGTTTTGATGTCCAAAGGCAGGAGGAAAAGGGTGTCCCAGCTCCAGAAGAGATTTCTGGATTCACCTTTCCTCTGTTTTTTATTCTAACTGGACCCATAGCTGATTGAATAGTTCCTGCCCACATCAAAGCAGATCTTCCCTGCTCTGTCCACCAAGTCACATGGCAGCCTCCTCTGGAAACACTCGCACAGACACACCCAGAAATAATGCTTTACCAGCTGTCTGATTATCCTATTACCCAGCCAAGTTGACACCTAAAATTAGATATTACAAGAACCATCCAGCAGCATAAGAGCCATTAAGGTAATAATAGGGGGAGTGACACACTCTAGACTGAGTGGTCCAGGAAAACCCTAAGGAATTAGCGTAAGCCAAAGCTTGAAGATCAGGAAGTGCCTATGCAAAGAATAAGAACAAGGCCTTGCAATGGGAAAGGCTTAGGCTGCTCAGGGGACTGAGGCCAGAGCCTTGTGACTGAGAGGGATGGGAGGGATGGGGTTGAGAAGTGAACAAGGACCCAATTCTGCTATGCTTTGCAGATCATGGGGAGGAATGTGGATCTTTAGGAAAAAATGGGTAGCCTTGGGAATGTTTAAGTAAGGGAGCAACTATGATATTAGATTTTTAAAAAATATACTTTAATGGCCAGGTATGGTGGCTCATGCCTGTAATCCCAGCCCTTTGGGAGGCCAAGGCAGAAGGATTGCTTGAAGCCAGGAGTTCATCACCAGCCTGGGCAACATAGGGAGACCATGTCTCTACAAAAAATTCAAATATTAGCGGGGCGTGGTGGTGCATGCTGGTAGTCCCAGCTACTTGTGAGGCTGAGGTAGCAGGATCACTTGAGCCCAGTAGTTCAAGGCTGCACTGAGCAGTGATTGTGCCGTGGCCCTCCAGTCTGTGCAAGAGTGAGACACTGTCTCAAAAAAAAAAAAAAACTTAATTTTTTAGTTTTAGGTTCACAATAAAATTATGCAAAAAGTACAAATGCCTCCCATACTCCCTGTTCTATACTCCCTGTCCTCACACATGCACAAGCTCCCCTCTATCAACATCCTCGAAAGAATGCTACCATTGTTACAGTCAGGGAACCTACACTGGCACTTCATTATCTCCTGGAGTCGGCAGTTACACAATATACTCTTGGACTGTTCTTGTGTGTAGGGTTCACCCTTGGTGTCAGACATTCTGTGGGTTTGGACAAATGCATGATGACATACATCCACCGTTACAGCATCATACAGAGCAGGGCCACTGCCCTAAAAATCCTGTGCTCTGCCTCTTCCTCCCTCCCTCCAGGCCCTGGCAGCCACTGTGCTTTTTACTGTTGCCATGGTTTTGCCTTTCCAAGAATGTTATAAAATTGGAATCACAGTGTGTAGCCTCTTTGGATTGACTTTTTTCACTTGGTGGTAGGCATTTAAGTTTCTTCCATGTCTTTTCATGGCCTGATAGCTCATTTCTTTTGAGCACTGAATAATATTCCATTGTATGGATGCAGCACAGTTTATCCATTTACCTACGAAGAACATCTTGGTTGTTTCCAAGTTTTGTCATTATTAATAAAGCCGCAATAAATATCTGTGTGCAGGTTTTTATGTGGACATAAATTTTCAGCTTATCTGGGCAAATACCAAAGAGTATGATTGCTGGATGAAATGATAAGCATGCATTTAGTTTTGTGAAAAACCACCAAACTGTCTTCCAGAGTGGCTGCACCATTTTGCATTCCCACCAACAATGAATGAGAGTTCCTGCTGCTCCACATCCTTGTCAGCACTTGGCAGTGTTGGTGTTCTGGATTTTCACCATCTTAATAGTTGGATGTGCTTTTATAAGATTACTCTTTTTTTTTTTTTTTTGAGACAGAGTTTTGCTCTTGTTGCAAAAGGCTGGAGTGCAATGGCATGATCTCGAATCACCACAACCTCCCACCTCCCGGGTTCAAGTAATTCTCCTGTCTCAGCCCCCCTGGTAGCTGGGATTACAGGCATGCATCACCATGCCTGGCTAATTTTGTATTTTTAGTAGAGACAGGGTTTCTCCATATTGGTCAGGCTGATCTCAAACTCCTGACCTCAGGTGATCCACCTGCCTTGGCCTCCCAAAATGCTGGGGTTACAGGTGTGAGCCATCGCTCTTTTAGCTGGTTGAAGAATGGAGGATACTCATTAGTAGACTGTCACTGTAGTCCAAGTCATGGCAGTGAAATGGAGCAAAGCAGATGGATTTTTAGAACAGAAAGGACCTTCTGATAAGTTCATGTGAGTGGTAACTAAAGTCAGCATGTGGAGTAGTTCTGAGTTTTCTAAGTTGTGCACTTGGGCAAATAGATACAGCCACTACTCAGGGAAAACTGGAACAGGAACTGTTTATGGAGGGGGAGGTCAAGTGTTCAGTCGTGGATATGTTAGGACAGAATGCATGTGAGACATTGATGTGCCATGTCACAAAACAGCAGTTGGGCCTGTGGGATGGGGCTCAAGACAAGTCCCATGCTGGGAATACACACTTGGAAGCTGCCAGCTGGTTTTTACTAAAGTTGTCCTGGGACAGTGGTCCTCTGCCCTGCCTGGAGGTTTGGAAAACACTGTTGCCCAGGCCCACAACTGACCCCTCAAGTCAGAATTGAGTGGGGGAGCCTAGTCACTGGCCTATTTTTGAAACTCCCTGTTGATTGCAATACGCAGCCATCATAGATGACCACAGAGTTAAACTCTGAGAAACTGATACTTAAAGGTCAGAGAGAGAAGAGGCACCAGTGGGATACTGGAGTGAGAAGGGAGGTCAGAAGAAGGTGGTGTCTGCAGCCAGCACAGAGCGCAGGTGAGCCTGCAGAGCCATGGCAGCTGACAGCACTCCGCCTCTGGCCCTCAGCCAGCACTCAGTGCTTTGTACACGGTTTGTGCAATCAAACACCTACTTCTTCAGTGTTCTCAGGCTGCTCAGGTCAAGATATACTGGGAGACTATTGGTTAGAAAGTTATTTTGTGAGTAAGGTATCAAGATAAGGGGAGTTAGATGATCTTAAGCTGTTTTCTTGGCTAAGTATTTTCATGCACTTTCATCCTCTTAGGGATAGCTTTTCTATGAAAACTGCAAATCTGGATTATACTGAGGCAAGATACCTCCCACTGTTAATGTTTTATGGCCACAACTCTTGTGTTCTCATTCTTTATTCAGAGAGCACTATGCTTTAATGGTTTACACGATTACATTAAAATCATATAATCAGTTCTCCCCCAAGTTGATTTATAGATTCTAAACAACTTTAATTAAAACCCTGGCAGGAGTTTTTTTAGTAGGAATTGAAAAGTTGATTGTCAGATTTATATGGAAATGCTAATAATTAAGAAGAGCCAAAATAATCTTGGAGGGAAAAAGCACTATTTAAGAACATAGTCTGTTGGATATCAAGACTAATTAGAAAGCAATAGGAATTACTAGGAATTAATTAAGCAATACCATTTGATTTTGACTCAAGGTTCAGTAAATAGGCCAATGGACCAACATAGAAAATCCACAAACATCAAGTCCAACAGAGCTTAAAGGTAAAAAAAAAAAAATGAAGAAAATCGGGCTGAGCATGGTGGCTCATGCCTGTAATTCCAGCACTTTGGGAGGCCAAGGCAGGAGGATTGCTTGAGTCCAGGAGTTCAAGACCAGCCTGGGCAACATGGCAAAACCTCATTTCTACAAAAAACACAAAAATTAGCTGGGCATGGTGGCACGTACCTGTTGTGCTAGCTACTCAGGACGCTGAGGCAAGAGGATAGCTTGAGCCCCAGAGGTGGAGGTTGCAGTGAGCCAAAATGGCACCACTGCAGTCCAGCATGGGGGTGACACAGTGAGACCCTGCCTCAAAAAGAGAGAGAGAGAGAGTGAGAGAATGTGTCTGATGGGGCGTCACTGCAAAGCATTGAGTGAGGAGGGCTTGTTCCATAAATGAATGATATGGGGCCGTGCGTCTTGACCCGTTTCATGCAACATACAAGCACATATTCTAAGTGAATTGTGTAGTAAAAGCAAAATAGTAAAGATTGGAGAAGATATAATAAAAGGATATCTTTAAGGCCTTGAGGTAGGTAAACAGCAAATACATCAACCATAAAGAGAAAGCTTGATAAACTGGACAATAAAATTTAAAAATCTCTAATTATGAAAAGACACCATTAAATAAGTGAAAAAGCCAGATGCTGTGGCTCACCCTTGTAATACCAACACTTTGGGAGGCTGGGGCAGAAGGATCACTTGAGGCCAGGAGTTTAAGATCAGCCCAGGCAACATGGTGAGACCTCATCTCTGTGAAAATTTTAAAAACTTAGCCAGGCATGGTTGTGTGCACCTGTAGTCCAGCTACTCGGGAGGCTGAGGTAGGAAGAGCACTTGAACCCAGGAGTTTGAGGTTGTAGTGAGTTATGATTGCACCACTACACTCCAGCCTGAGCTGGAGCAAGACCTTATGTAAAAAAAGTTAAAAAAAAAATGAGTAAAAAAACTAGCCACAGAAGAAAAGATATTTCCAGTAAATATAACTGACAAAAAAACTGTCTAGAATAACAAATTCCTTCAACTCAAGGAGAAAAATACCCACAAACCAATTTTTTTAATGAGCAAAAGACACGAACAGGGACTTAATGAAAGAAGATACACAATTAGTCGATAAATATATGAGTAGTGCCCAACGGTGTTAGTCACTGGGGAAATACAAGCTAAAACTGCAGTGAGAGATCACTTCTCATTTACCAACACACGTAAAATTAACACGAGTGATGACATGCACTGGCAAAAATGTGGATCAGCTTGAATCTTCATGCTTTGCTGAAGTGGGTATAAACAGGTACGTTTACTTTGGAGAACTGGCAATATCTCTGCTAAAGTTGAGGCAGCAATTTCACACTTTTTAATGTATGTATTCCATAGAACTGTGGACATATATTAACTAAAATCTCTGTATCAGCATTATTCATAATAGCCCTAAGGTGGAAAAAAAAACATATTCATCAAAGGTGGAATGAATAATGTTCTACATTCATACACTTGAATACTACACAGCAGTGCAGATAAATGAAATACTGCTTCATATATTGATGAGCCCTAAAAAAATAATACTGGACAAAGGACAGGAAACAGCCTGTGGTAGTAGAAGTCAAGGTGGTGGTTAGCTCTGGGGAAGGAGCCAGTACCTACTGGGGAAATTGGAATGTTTCATTGCTTGCTGTGTCTGGTGGTTAACAAGTGTGCTCACTTTGTGATAATTAACAAACTTTTCTTACTGTCTTGTACTTTCTTTTTTTTTTTTGTCTTGTACTTTCTTGTAGGTATGTTATATTTCGATTTTTAAAGTTAATTTTTAAACTCATAATCCATTACTCCTTCCTGAAATTATGCAGTTACTAAGTTACACATTTGTAGGCACTGACATAGGATTTTACCTACCCTAGATTTAGATTTCTTCATTTAAATCTCAAGAGGAATCTTCTTTCCAGGCTTGTCTGAGGTGCTTTTAGTGCCCATATAGACAACAGAATGGTTTTGTAAGGGATTAGAATTAAGACACTTGATAAACTTGAGTTTATTATGCATCTTTATTTTGAAAAATATGCTCAATTAGACCATTTATTACAAGGACTTTCTCCAGATTAAAATGAGTGTTTAAAATGTTAAAATGAAAGAATTACATTGGTGGTATTTATTTTCATTTTTAGTTAAATGCTCTGCGAGACCTTCATCCATTACCCAAGATAATTTTGGAATACAGACAGGTAAGTTAACTTGTTTGTAAGTGAAGGGTGGTGAAGGGGAACCCTATGGCCCTGTGTCTTTCAGCAGAAATCCATAATGGCAGAAGCAGCCCTCCCAGTGTTCTCAGGGGAAGAGTTTTGTCAGGTCAACCTTGTACTGACACCGTTGACTTGTGCCCCAGTGTGATTTTACCTGAGTCTGCTGTCAGCCCCACTCGTGAACCTCAGGAGTCATAAATGGAAGAAGACAATGAGGAATCAGAAGGAAGCAGGTGCACGCCACAGCTGTGTGACAGCAGTGTGCATGAGACGCCGAGCAGCACCTAGTCCAGAATTCTCCCACAACCCCCTTCCTGGCTTCTAAGTCTGGCAAGGCTATACCATAGCAGTGTTTTGCTGTCTTGCATTTACATTTGCCAGGGATTTCATGAGCAGCCCCCTTCCCTCCCCTGGCTATTCCCCATTTCTCTGTTCATACACCTGCCATTTCCTTCAGAAGTTCTCTGTTGGTTGTGAACCATGCTTTCAGCTATTGCCACTGCCCACAGCATAGGTCCTAGTATTCACTGAGCCTGAGGGCCTGGCAGCTATGAGGGAGCACATTGGCCCCAGCCTGGCCCTTTCTCCCTGCAGTGATGTGAAGGGGCCACCACAGGAGACACTGCGGCAGGGTATTTATCTGTTTATCTTTGCAAAGTTCCTGTAAATCTAGAATGACTTTAGAATTAATAGATGTATTTTTTTTTCTGATAAAGACATACCCAAATTAGATGTATTTTTAAAGAGTGGAATGACATCTTTCTCTGTGGGTCAGTGTTATTTAATCCTAAGGTCATTCCAGGTCCTCCTGGAGTCATCTAAGGTGATAGTAGCAGCACGTGACTGGCACTCTGTGAAACACCATTCACACCATTCCTGTTTAAAGACTGAAACAGGCCAGGTGCAGTGACTCACGCCTATAATCCCAGCACTTTGGGAGGCTGAGTTGGATAGATCACCTGAAGTCATGGATTTGAGACCAGCCTGGCCAACGTGGCAAAACCCCATCTCTACTAAAAATATAAATATTAGCCGGGTGTGGTGGCACATGCCTGTAATCCCAGCTACTTGGGAGGCTGAGGCAGGAGAATTGCTTGAACCCAGGAGGTGGAGGTTGCAGTGAACTGAGATTGTGCCACTGCACTCCAGCCTGAGTGACAGAGTGAGACTCCTTATCAGGAAAAAAAAAAAGACTTAAAGAAAATGATTATTTTTGTCTTTGTACCTTAGGTTCACAAGATCAAGTCAACCTTTGTAGATGGATTACTAGCTTGCATGAAAAAGGTAACAAGCTTTATAGAAAGATAATGTGGTTAGGACTGTGGTTTATTTATGAGTTCAGATACATACAGAAGCTTTGTAATCTTTTTCTTTTTTTTTTTTTTTTGAGACGGAATCTCACTGTTGTCCAGGCTGGAGTGCAGTGGCTCGATCTCAGCTCACTGCAACCTCTACCTCCCAGGTTCAAGTGATTCTCCTGCCTCAGCCTCCTGAGTAGCTGGGATTACAGGCACGTGCCACCGTGCCCTGCTAATTTTTGTATTTTGGAGAGATGGAGGTTTCACCATGTTGGCCAGGATGGTCTCGATCTCTTGACCTCGTGATCTGCCCACCTCAGCCTCCCAAAGTGCTGGGATTATAGGCGTGAGCCACCGCTCCCTGCCAGAAGCTTTGTAATTTTAGTAAATGATGAAATAATCTAATATTCTTGAAACTGTGAACCATGATGTTGATATTAGTTAGGTCTCCTTGCAGCATAGGTTGACATTATGCCTTGAACCCTGTTCATGTGGAAGCTCTAGCTGGCCTGCTTTCACATCCACTATTGTATCTGTGTTCTGGACTTGGGTGAGGAAGATGGTACTGTTGTAGTTCAGACTTGAGGAGACTGCAATCAAGGGATGTTCTCTGACTCATTCAAGTTCACACAGCCAGTGACAGAACATGTGATGCACAGTCCCACTTCGAGCCCACACCACGCTCCCCACAGCCCAACAGCCCTTCCTCTCCTCATGCACAGGATTGTAAGTGATGTCAAGTCCTGCTGCAGTTCCTACATGGGATGGGGGAAGTTTCCTTCTTCACCCTTCCCTGATCACACATCAGGAGCTTTGTAACCCCAAGGACATTTCGGGGTTGGAAGTTTAGGGCCAGCAGCTCGTCGGCCTCTGGAGGAGCAGTGAGTGTTGTGGGTGGAGGCTCTGCCTCATTCTTGACCTCATATAGCATTGCCAGAGTTTACACTGATTCTCCTTAACTCATCAAGGGCTCCATTTCCTCTACATGGAATCAGACTGGAACTGTGACTGGAAGACTTTCAGCCAAGCATCCTGTAAGTTGTTTAAACAACTGTCTGTTAAATGCCATTTTCCATACCTTGCTTTTGAGGTTTTGCCTCCATATGTGTTTGCCTGTGCACTTTCTGTTTCCAAGAGGAGACTTCATACTGATATGTTGTGTTTTATTCTGAGAACAGAGCAGGAGAACAAGATAGTTAGGTCGTCTTCTCATGAAGTGCTGAGTTAGCAAGAGGGGCTTCACACCCAGAAACCCATGCACTCCAGTGTGAGGGCAAAAAGGGCACCCCTACCCTATCTTCCTTTTCAGATTTGTGCCAGACAGGTGGTTTCTGATTTCCAGAAATGTGTTAAAGTATCTGATGCTATGATGACCAGCTCCAGTTTTTGGTGTGTGTTGAAGCTATATCTCTGATGGAAAAAAAAAAAGCCATAAATGCCCTCGAACTTATGATGCAGCTTTAATAACACTTAAAGCAATTAACTTTTTAAATGGGTCTATATTTTGAACTAAAAAAGACTCATTTTCTCATTACAGAAAAGTTTCTTAGATACAGAAAAGAAATAAAAACTAATAAAAAGTCAGTTGTTATCCACCATGCAGAATTGTGGTGTCTACCTTTCCACACTTTTTGCTAAGCACATATATTTATAAAATACAATTTTTTCTACAAAAATAAAGCCATGCTATTTTATATCATGCTTTTTTATTTTAACATCTCTTGATATCATTATACATTAATAAATAATAATTTGAATCTATATTTAGATTTAAATATATGAATTAAATACATGAATGATTTAAGTACACACTAATATATATAAATATATATTCATGGTAACACAGGTATGTGGAGGTTTACAGAATAAGCAAATGTTAGTCATCTTTCCCTTCCTTCCATAACCTGTGTCTATCCATGGGTTCCTTTCATTAATGGTCAGGCCTTCATCCAGGCTTTTGCATAGATGGTGTACTGAGAACATGCAGGCAGAGGGACTGTGTGAGGAAGAGGAAGAGAGGCTGGGATGGGGTGAGTTTGCCCTGATCATGTGGCCTCTTGGGTGCAAGGACATCCACTCTTGGTCAGTCAGCTCTTGAGTTGCCAGCTGTCTCTGTCTTACACTTTAGGGAGCTCTTCTGGATTCTTTATATAGTGAAGAGTAGTAGTAGTAGCAATACTAATGCAAATATCAATACCAACACCAATATCAATGTGAATACCAGTGCCATCTCCTTGAATGCAGGCACTGCTGCCATGCTGCCCTTGGGCTAATTGCTCAACCAACCACAACTGCTGTCGTTTTCTCTTAGTTGATACTTCTTATCTAGGAGTTATTTAGGAATTCTGCTGAGAAACTTTCCGTAGAAGTCCTTGCTTTTGCTTTTACGGAGTTATCAGTTTCTTTTTCCATTATATCTTCAGTTAATCTCTTGCTGTCTTTTACTCTCTTCCAGAGGTTTCTAAAAGTCTAGTTTGCGAGTAGCACTCCTCTCAGGTTCTCAGTGGTGCTCTAATTTTACGTGTTTGTTTTTCTGTTATTTCAGTTGACTGTTTGGAAAGACGGGATATAACAAAACATGTGCATTCAGCCATGACCTGGAAGTCTGTGTCATCATTTTAACAGCTGCATTGTATTCCATTTAATTGATGGTGATTTAGATTGTTTGCAGTTTTAATTACTTTATAGAGATACCATAAACACACGTGTACTTTACCTTAGCAATACCATACCAACTTCAATAGCAATACCAATACCATAACCAATACCATAAACATTTTTGGTACTTATTTTCTGTTGATTTCTGTAGCATAAATTCCTGGAGATAGAATTTCTAAGTCATCGTATATATGTATTTTTAAGGCTTTACATTGCCAAATTAGCCTCCCCACCAAAAATAACATTCCCACCACATAGTGTGTGAAATGCTTGGTCTCCTAATCCTTGCCAACACAAGGAGTTTTCATCTTGATTACTTTCCTGACTCATTTTTTCAATTTCCATTTCTTTAAATATTTGGTGAGGTTGACTACGTAAAGCAATTCTTCTTTGAATTGCCCGTTTATGTCATTTGCCCATTTCTCTGGAGGATGTTTATTTTTTCCTATTGGTATGGAAAAGCTCTTTATATAATAAAGATTAACCCTTTATAAAATGTTGAATTATTTTTCTCCAGTTTTCTTTTGCCTTTTACTTTTTAAGATATATATTCTGGTTTGCCATATTTAAAATGGCTTTTTAAAATGGTACAAATAACATGATATTTCTAAAGAATTCAAACAATCCATAAAAATGCGAATAACAAGTAAAAAGTCACTCAAAATTCCATATCCTCACTATAGCCATCATTAACATTTTGGTGACCATCCTCTAATTTATCTCTTTATGCACACATACATTTACATAAATGGGATCACATTATATATGCTGTTTTTATTGTAGGCACTCCTCTCACACCCACATACCTCAGCCCTCCACCCTCAATTCCAGTGCTCTTGGTAGCCCATGATAGCAGCCCAGAGCTTGTATATCCATATTTTCCTTCTGACTTATTCTGTAATCTCTTAAGACCCATATGTATCTGTACATATACACACAGAGACATGTACTAACTTTGTCATTATTTATTTTACACATTTAGAATTTTCCTTTCCTGCCTCTTACTTTTTGCTCTCAGCAACAGCTTGTGGGACCCCCTGCAGCTCACCTGACAGAGCCCTGTCCCAGTCTAGCTGTGTGTGTTCCACACGTAGGTGTGTTGTGCAGTTGCCCTCTAAGAGTAAAGCTGCAATGAACACTGTGCATGTATGTCCTGTTGTACTGGTACTTGTATTTTTGTGGGACAGATTTTCAGGTATGGAATTAATAATTGCTGTACTGGGTACAGAGGATATTACATTTTTACTTTTAATAGCTTTTATTAGATTGCCTTCCAAAATGCTCTCAGCTCCTGTCTCTGCCCTGAGAAATGTGTGGCAGAGCTTTTCCAATCTCTATGTTGACTTTCTCCTGTACCAACATCCCTTATTGTTTCTGTCTTAGTGTCATCTTAGACAGGCTGCCCTTAGCTCCAAGATTATTTAAATACTCACCTCTGTTTTCTCATAGAACATTTGTGCTTTCATTTTCTTACATATAAAACTTGAATCCAGTATTATTTAAGAAAATATTATGTAGGGTACATGATAATTCCATAAAATGGCTAGAATTTCAATTACTTTCTCTCTCTCTCTTTTTTTTTTTTTGCTTAAAGTGCGCAAAATACAGTTGACTAATATTTTTAAAAATCAGATTATTAGCCTGGGCAGTATAGCAAGATCCTATCTCTATGTGAATTTTTAAATGCTTTAAATTAGCTGAGCATGGTAGTTACTTGGGAGGCTGAGGCAGGAGGATCACTTGAGCCCAGGATTTCTAGGCTGCAGCAAGTTGTGATCACACCATAGCACGTCACCCTGGGTGACAGAGCGAGACCTTGACTCTTAAAAAAAAAAAAAAAAATCAGGCCAGACACAATGGTTCATGTCTATAATCCTAGCACTTTGGGAGGCTGAGGCAGGCGGATCTCTTGAGCTCAGGAGTTCAAAACCAGCCTGGTCAACGAGGTGAAACCCCATCTCTACCAAAAATACAGAAAATTAGCTGGGCATGGTAGTGCACACCTATGGTTCCAGCCACTCAAGAAGCCGAAGTGGGAGGATTGCTTGAGTCTGAGAGAAGGAGGTTACAGTGGGCCGAGATCACACCACTGCACTCCAGCCTGGTGAGAGTGAGATACCATCCCGAAAAAAAAAAAAATTAGGTTAGAGCTGGTTTTAAGTATTTTCGGAAAGCTGATCTTCTCACGAACACCCCCACCCCCAAGAGAAAGTTATTGCTTCTGGTTCTTTATATGGAGATTTTAAAAAGAAGAAAAAAAGAGTCATTGCTACCAGTTGTGTGAAACTATCCTTGTGTCTCATTGTAATATCTCCCTCCCTACCCCTCAACCTTTACCCATGTCCTTGGCAACCACTGACTTGCTGTTTGCCACTGTAGATTAGTTTGCACTTTCTGGAAACCTATGTGAATGGAGCCACACAGCATGGACTCCTTTCAGGGCTCCTTTGACACCATTGTTATTGTGAGCTTCAGCCATGTTGGTCTGTGTTTCAGTAGCTCATTTCTTTTTATTGCTTGGTAGTATTCCATTGAATCTGTGTACCCCATGTTGTTTATAAATTCATCTGTTGATCAGTATTTGGGTTGTTTCCAGTTTTGGGATATTATTCAGTTTGGGATATTACTACATACATTCACTGCATGTGATGAGTGTCACATTGGTGGGTCCCCGTTTGGGCACCAGCTGTGACAAGTGTCACGTTGCGGTCACCACCTGAGATGTTGATCACCACCTGTGGAGGTCTGTCCTGCAGACCCTGACTCAAGGACAGGTGAATAAAATGCACTCCACACACCAGAATACAGTGAATCTGAGTGGGCTAGGGATGGTCGTCAGCTGCTTTCAGAGGGCGATTGCAGCCAACCAGCCACCACTTGCTGCTCCTCCTCACATTTATTCAGTGTAGATTTAATAACAGAAGTTCTAAGTCAACACACTTGTGGATAATTAACATGGTTAAAAGAGTGGTTTTACAAATGATAAAAGGTCTTGGTTCCAGGGCCCAGAATAAACACCATTAATGGGTAATTCCCCTTCAACCTCCCCTGAAGAGGACCATCCAGCACAGAGTTTACATAAATAAACAGAAAGAAAGGAATGTGGGGTAAACAGACTTAACTGGGGAAGTTTTTATTATCCTAATCTTTTACCCTGTGACTTAAAGTTTAACATAATGAACTGGCTGCCTTCAGCCCATTCCATTAAAACCTTTCAGCCTTCTAAAAGGTTTGAGACTATAATCTTCTAACTTTCCCTAATATTTCCCTAATATTTTGCCAGCCATCCCAAGTGAATCCCAACAACTGCACATCCTTATATGGATATATACTTTTTTTTCCCTTGGGTAAATACCAAGGAGTCAAGTAGCTAGGTCGTGTAGTAGGTGTAGGTTTCACCTTTTAAGCAGCTGCCAAACTGTTTTTCCAAAGTGGTTCTACCATTTGACATTCCTACCAGCAGTGAATTCTTCTTCTTTTACACTTCCAGCAGCATTTGATATGGCCAGTCTTTCTAATTTGATCCATTCCGATAGATGTATTGTGTGGTTTCTTATTGCAGTTTTAGGCCAGTTTTAATTGTATTACCCTAATGACTACTGGTGAGAGTCGTTCCATGTGCTAATTTGCCATTCATTTTTCTTTTTCAGTGAAGCATCTAGTCAGATCTTCTGCATATTTTAAGGGGACTGCTTATTTTCTTATTCAGTTTTGAGAGTTCTGTATATATTCTAGATACAAGTTCTTTATCAGGTATATTCTTGGCAGATATTTTCTTCCAATCTGTGACTTGTCTTCTCATTCTTTTGACACCATCTTTTGAAGAGCAGAAGTTTTAAGTTTTAATGAATTCTGATTTATCAACAAGTTCTTACATGTATCATGCTTTTGATATTGTACCTAAGAAACCTTTGCCTAAACTGAGATCACAAATATTTTTTCTACATTTTTTTCTAGACATATTATAGTTTTGGGGTTTACATTTAGAGCTATGAGCCATTTTGAATTGACTTTTGTGTATGGTGTAAGCAAGTGTTTAACATCATCTTTCTTAAAGTGGAGATCCAATTGTCCTACCACCATTTCTTGAAAAGACCATCTTTTCCCCCATTTAATTACCTTGGCACCTTTGTCTAAAATGAATTTACTATCAATATGAGGGTTTACTACTATATTCTGAATTTGATCTAGTTGATCTATATACCTATCAAACCAGCAATGCACTGTCTTTATTATTGTAGCTTTTGAGTAAGGTTTTAAATTGGGGCATGTAAGTCCTCCAACATTGTTCTTTTTTAAAAAAGTGGTTATTTTGGGTCTTTGGTCTTTCACATTTTCATATGAACTTTATAATCAGCAGTTTGTCAATTTGTACAAAAAAGTCTGCTGAGATTTTCATTGGGATTACCTTAAATCTAGTACTCAATCTGGGGAGACTTGACCACTTTATTTTGTAAAATAACCTTTTTATCCCTGGTATTGTTCTCTGCTTTGAAATCCATTTTGTCTAATATTAAAATCTTAATTTAATATTAACTAATAAAATGTTAGAGTAATTTTGGAAACAATACAATTAATAAAAATATAATTTAATATTAATGTTAAATAACCACTCCAGTTTTCCTCAAATAATGTTAGCATGGTATTTTCTATGCTTTTTTAATTTTTTTGAGACAGAGTCTCGCCCTATTGCTCAGGCTGGAGTGCAATGGCACAATCTCAGCTCACTGCGACCCCCGCCTCCTGGGTTCAAATGATTCTCCTGTCTCAGCCTCCCGAGTAGCTGGGATTACAGGTGCATGCCACCATGCCCAGCTAATTTTTTATATTTTTAGTAGAGATGGGGTTTCACTGTGTTGGCCAGGCTGATCTCTAACTCCTGAACTTGTGATCCACCTGCCTTGGCCTCCCAAAGTGCTGGGATTATAGGCATAAGTAACCACACCGGGTCTCTCTCTCTCTCTCTCTCTCTCTCTCTCTCTCTTTTTTTTTTTTTGAAACAGTATCTCGCTCTGTTACCAAGGTGAGTGTAGTGGTGTGATCTTGGTTCACTGCAATCTTCACCTCCTGGGTTCAAGTGATTCCCCTGCCTCAGCCTCCTGAGTAGCTGGGACTACCGGCATGCACCACCATGCCCAGCTAATTTTTTGTATTTTAGTAGAGATGGGGTTTCACCATGTTGGCCCGGATGGTCTCAATCTCCTGACCTTGTGATCTGCCCACCTCAGCCTCCCAAAGTGCTGGGATTACAGGTGTGAGCCACCACACTCAGCCCGTATTTTTTATTCTTTTACTTTTAAACTATTTGTGTGTGTGTGTGCCTGTGTCTGTGTGTCTGTGTCTGTGTCACTCTGTCTCTCTCTCTCTTTTTAGACACAGGGTCTCACTCTGTTACCCACGCTGGAGTGTAGTGGTGTAATCATAGCTAACTGCAGCCTTCAACTTCTGGGCTTAAGTGATCCTTTTGCCTCATCCTCCAGAGTAGCTGAGACCACAGATGTGTGCCACTGTGCCTGCCTAACTTCTTAATGGGGTCTTGCTATTTTATATCCTTTAGGTCAGGAGTTCAAGATCAGCCTGGGCAACATAGATTTCAATAATTAATAAGAAAAATCCTATCTATCTACCCATGTAGTTACTGTTTCCAGTGCTCTCATTTTCCCTGTTTACAACCAGATTTCTTGTTGGCATCATTTTTCTTCTGCCTAAAGGACATCCTTTAACATTTCCTGTATTGTAGGTCTGCCATTGATGAATTCCCCTGGCTTTTGTAGGTCTGGAAATGTCTTTATTTCACTTTTGGTTTTGCTTTTTGTTTTGGGTGTATTTGTTTTGAGATAGGGTTTCATTCCTGTCACCCATGCTGGAGTGCAATGGTGTGATCTCAGCTCATGGCAACCTCTGTCTCCTGGACGCAAGTGATTCTCCTGCCTCAGCCTCCTGAGTAGCTGGGACTACAGGCGCATACCACTGCGCCCGGCTAATTTTTGTATTTTTTGTAGAGATAGGGTTTTACCATGTTTCCCAGACTGGTCTTGTACTCCTGAGCTCAAGTCCTCTGCCTGCCTCAGCCTCCCAAAGTTCTGGGATTACAGACATGAGCCACCATGCCCAACCCTCACCTTTGGTTTTTGAAAGTTATTTTTGTATGGTATAAAATTCTAAAAAGTTTTTTCTTTCTCAGTATTTTGAAGATGTTACTTTTTTCTCACATTGTTTGATAGGAAATCTGTCATCACTATCTTTATATAATGTGTCTTTTTTCTTTGCTGCTTTTAGCTTTTTTTTCTTATCACTATTTTTGAAAAATTTGATTATGATATGCCATCGTGTTTATTGTATTTGGGATTAATTGAGTTTCTTTGATCTTTGGTTTATAGTTTTCACCAAACCTGAAAATTTATTGGTGATTATTTATTCACATACTTTTTATGGTCCTCCTTTTCTCTCCTCTCCTTCAGGGACTCCACTTATAATTACATATATTAGGTCATTTTGTCCCATAGCTCACTGAATTTGTCCATAGCTCACTGAAACTCACTTTTATTCTTTTCCTTAGATTTTTTTTCTATTTCAATTTGGATAGTTTCTATTACCATATTGTCTAGTTCACTGATTGCTCCAGTTCAATATTTGCTTTATTAGAACCTCAATCTGGTGTCCTCCTAGATATTCCCTGTGCATCCTCTATCATAATGCTTATTATACTATATTATAACATCCTGTACTTCTGTTCACCTCACTGGATTGTAAATTCCATGAGAATGGGAGCCTTTTCTGGGGCTTCACTGACATTTCTCCAGGCCTGGCTCTGTACTGGAACGCTACTGCACCAAGTGTGTACTGAATGAAAAACTGGATGTGTGATCTACTCTTGAATTGTCTTTCAGTGTCTCAAAGTCATTTGGTTTGGGGTCATGATCAGTATTACAGCCTGTTGACAATGTGGGCCAAGCCTGTTCCCCATGCTGGACTGTCACCCTCTTCACCCTGGGTATGAATTGGTCATGGAGTCTTTTGTTTGTCTAAATCCTCCTCTTTCCCCAACTCAGATACTTTGGGGATCATCTTGTCAATCTTTGTTTTGAAAGCCCCTCTTAGAACTATCATTTTATATGAAGACCTCCTCCTGAGAAGGTGTTGAGGACCTTTGTTCTCATTGCGCTGCCAGGAGCCACATTTTTAAATCCAATACCTCCCTTATCGCACATGGCTTTGATGTCTCTCCTAATGTTTCTACATCAGCAGGCCCAGTTTTTGTCAATGTCCTCATTTCACTACAGTGCCACTCGTGATACTGGCTCAGAATTTATCAACATTATGTAATTCAAAATATCTGACCTTTGACATTGTATTTTTATGAATTCTTTAGTTCTCTTTTTTTTGCAGCATAGTATTTAATTTTTAAAATGTTATAGCTGTATTAATTGGAAATGTTAAAGTCTAGGGATTATTTAGCTGGATATTTGCTTTGGTTCCTTTGTTGGTGAGTCTTCCTCCCCCTTAGTTTCTTTTTTTCCCCCTAAATATATGTTCACTGTTACATTAGCATATTTGTACTAGCTTTTAGTATGTAGCTGGGTTGGAGTCAAATTAACACTGTCATGTTATCATAATGCTTCAAAGCATTGATACTTGATTCCTCATACTATCCCCTGCCTTCAAGCCATTGCTGTTGTTACCTCTGTCAAGAAACTTTTTCTGCCCCTAGATCCCTGAACACATCTTTCAGCCCAGCTTTCTTGGCCTGGCTGCTGCCTGTTAGTTCTTCTGGTTTCAGTGCAGGGGATGTGTCCTCAAAAGCCTTGTTTAACCCCTCTGCCCCTGTCTGCCTGCCCCTCCCCACACCAGAGCTCAGTGAGATACCCCTTTTCCTAGTAACAAGGAATGGGGCCCAATACAATGAATATGTGTGTATTCATCATTCAGCTTAAGAGCTTCAAAATTACTTGAGTACATTTTTTTTTGAGATGGAGTTTTGTTGTTGCCCAGGCTGGAGTGCAATGGCAGGATCTTGGCTCACTGCAACCTCCACCTCCCGAGTTCAAGTGATTCCCCTGCCTCAGCCTCCCCAGTAGCTGGGATTACAGGCATGCACCACCACACCTGACTAATTTTTTGTATTTTTAGTAGAAATGGGTTTCACCATGTTAGCCAGGCTGGTCTAAAACTCCTGACCTCAGATGATCCGCCTGCCTCAGCCTCCCAAAGTGCTGGGATTACAGTGAGCCACTGCAGCCCACCTACTCTAGTACGTTTAACGCCCCTGTTTATCCTTTCTCAAGTCTGTTCTTCCCAGTTCAGTTCCCTTTTCTATTCTAAATTTAGTCTTTATCATCTCATTTTAATGCTTGCATTTATTTATTTATTTATATTTTCTTAAATATATTTCCTTACATGATATATGGTATTTCTTTTTGCTATTTTAAAGTTTATATAAATGATAGCATATTGTACTTATAAATTCACTGTTTTCATTCAACAGTATGTCTTTGAGATTTATCTATGTTGACAGATGTAGCTCTAAATTATTCATCTTGGTTGCTATATAGTATGTCATTGTGCAGATATACTAGGTTGTTTCCATTATTTCACTATTAAAAACAATGCTGCAAGGAAAAAAATAAATGCTGGAATGAATATTGTTGAACATAGCACTTCACCAGTATTGCCTGACCATAGGGTATGCTGGTATTCAACTCTCCTGACATCACTAAACACCCTCCACATGAGTGGACTGACTCACATTCTCACCTGCAGTGTGATAGAGACCTCATCACCTTACAGACCACCGCACTTGTTGTTACCAAATTTTTAAGTTTTTGCCAGTTTGATGTGAATTAATATCTTATTGTGGCTTAATTCACATTAATTACTAATAAGTGTCAGTGTATTTTTATGTTTATTTGTCATTTGAGTTTTTTCAGTGACTCACTTTCTCTTTTGCCCATTTTAAGTTTAGTGGCTTGTCTTTTTCTTATTAATTTGTAAAAGTTCTTTATGTATTATGAATACTAGTCTTGTTCACTTACATAAATATCTTCTCCAAGTTGATGGTTGGTTTGTTTTTCTCAGATTGGATTCTATGTCTTTGATTTACAGATTTTTAAAAAATATTGTCAGATTTGTGGTCTTTTTCTTTAAAGTTTTTACCTTTTTGTGTCTCATTTAAGGAACCCTTTCTTACTTGAAGATCATAAAGATACTCAAATTATCTCTTTTTTTTTTCACCTATAGTGTTCTGTGATAGCAGATTCTTTCTTAATAAAGTTACTTTTTACATTGAGTCTTTAATTTCCTTGGAATTTATTTATGTATGGGTGCAACATAGAGATCTGATTATTTTTCCATTTGGGTAACTGTTTGTTTTAACTATTGTTATTATAAGAACTACAGTAATTTGTAATGCCTCTGTCATTTGTAAATTTCAACAAATGCACAGGTCTTTCTGGGCTCTCAATTCTGTGCTTTTGGTCTAGTTCCATATTCTTACACAGTCTTAACTTACTATAGTTTCATTCTAGATGTGTATTCCCAGGGTGTTGACTACCTAAGGTGGTCATTTTTCCATTGCTAGTGATTGCCTTCCCTCTACTGTAGGCTCTTTGAATTTTTTCAATATTTTATTACAAGAAACAAGCACGGTGTCTACCAATTGATAGGTAATCCCTAAATGTTACTGAAGGAAAGAGTAAAACCAGGGACTTACATCTTAGTTATCGAGTGCTAAATATAACTAACGGATTATTGGGGGGCAATTTTTATGGAAAATACATAGCATTCTTTTTTTTTTTTTTTTTGAGATGGAGTCTTGCTCTGTCACCCAGACTGGAGTGCAGTGGCATGATCTCAGCTCACTGCAACGTCTGCCTTCCAGGTTCAAGCTGTTCTCTTGCCTCAGTGTCCTGAATAGCTGGAACTACAGGCACATGCCACCACACCCGGCTAATTTTTTTTTTTGTATCTTTAGTAGAGACAGGGTTTCACCATGTTAGCCAGGATGGTCTGGATCTCCTAATCTCGTGATCCACCCACCTCAGCCTCTTAAAGTGCTGGGATTACAGGTGTGAGCCACCACTCCCGGCCAGCATTCATTCTTACAGCCTATATTCTCTAGGTAAAGAAATCTCCTCCAGTAGCTTATATATTATTTAAACAGTATTTTTAGGTTATGTGTGTGAAGAACTGGCATTTTTCATAATAGCTGGCACATGGCAGGATTTTGATGAATACAATGAATGAATTCTTCTAGTTAAGAGTCTTCTTAAGAATATTTTTAACAGTGAATGTGTATTTTATAGAAGACCCTTTTTACAATTTTAAAGAAAGTTATTAGTTGTTCAAAAGAGTATATTTAAATAATATATTTAAAATATATGATGTTTTGAAGACAGATACTAAGTTCCCCATGGGCAATTTATTACCAACTGAAGTTCCTGGGTATGAGTTGCACTTTAGTTTTGAAGGACATCTGGATTGTTTCTAGTTTTTGGCTATTAAAATAAGGTTGCTGTAGACATTCATGTACAGGTTTTTGTGTATACTTAAGTCTTCATTTTTCTGGGATAAGTGCACAGGTCAATTGTTGGATCATATATTTTTAAATATATTGCTGGATTCTATATGCTAATGTTTATTAAAGGATTTTATGTATATATTTATGAGGGATGTTAATCTGTCTTTATCTGGTTTTGGTATTAGGGTACTACTACTTTCATAAAATGAATTGAGAAGTGTTCTTTCCTCTTGTACTTTCTGGGAGATATCATGTGGAACTGGTGTTAATTCTTCTGTAAATATTTTATAGAATCCTTTGATGAAATCATCTAGGCCTAGATATTTATTTTTGGAGAGTTTTAAAATTATGAGTTCAATTTTCTTAGCAGTTATACAGTTGCTCATATTATCTCTTTCATAGCTGGTGAATTTCAATTGTGTTTTTTGAAGAATTGGTGCATTTTGTCTAAGTTGTGAAATTTACGTGTGTATAGTTGTTTGTAACATTTCCTTATCCTTTTGATGTCTGTAGGGTCTGTAGTGATATTCCCTGTTTCACATCTGATATTAATAATTTGTATGTTCGGTTTTTTCTTTGTCAGTCTACTGAGAGTTTTGTCAGTTTTATTGATCTTTTCATTGATTTTCTCTATTGTTTTTCTATTTTCAATTTGTTGATTTCCATATTATTTCTTTTTTCTGCTTGATTTGGGTTTATTTTGCTTTTCTTTTTCTAGGCTCCTTAGGTATAAGCTTAGATTATTGCTTTGAGACTTTTTCTTTTTTCTCATGTATGCATTTTTAGTGCTATAAATTTTCCTCTCGACACTGCTCTAGCTTTAACCCATATATTTTGACATGTTATAGTTGGTCCAAAAAAAAAATATTGCATCAGAGTTAAACATGCAAGGGAGAGTTTACTGAAGATTATAGCAATAGGGGAGAGAGATTAAACTCAACTCCAAATACCGCAGGGGCAGCTGGAGAATTACAGCCAACAGAGAGGGTGAGGGTTCAGTAGATGGAAAATTACCAAAAACATCTTGGCTAGGTATCAAGGATGGCAGGGGTGGGGGTGGGGGATTGAAAAAAAAAAAAAACACGGGTTTTTGTGCAGTGTTTGGCTGGAGTAGAATAGTTATTGTCTAAAGGTTTTCTTTCTCACTAGGCTGTCCTTTTCCTGGTCATTTGGCTAGTGAGAGCAGACTTTTGTTAGGTTTTGTTTTGTATTTGTTTTTGTCTGTGGTTATTGGCATTTCCAGTTTACTGGTTTGTCTGGGATATATTAGGCAAAAAGAAACCTGGGGCTCACCTCTGTGGGATTCTTTGGGTCCCATGGTCCCTGGCCAGTCTGCTTTATTTTCTCCAGTTTTCTGAGTCTCTTATACTTGCCCAGGGTTTTAGTTGTATCTTGGGAAAGGGATGGGGAAAGTGTTTACACAACCGTCCTGGAAGCAGAAGTCTCCTTACTGGCAGCTTTAATTGAACACAATACTTGATAGCACAGGGGTAGTTTTGAGAAACCGTCCACCACATATTTTATTCCCAGTACCTCTTGCTACTTAGAGACTGCCTGCCCAGTGGGGCTGAGGCCTCTATTACTTCAGAGGGAGAAGGAGTTACAGCTGAGAATAAAGGAATCAGTGTTCAACTCTGGCTTTCAACTAGAACTTGTGAAAGAGCACAGCAGAAACAAGAAAAGTATCGGCATGAGAGATCGAAAAGTGTTTTGTTTTGTTAATTTTTGAATTTCAGAAGCTTCCTTTTAAATATCAAGACTCAAAGCCTTGTATTTTTAGAGTTTAGCATTATAAAGGAAGCCATTGAGTAGAGAGGATGATAGAGACCCACTTCACAGAAGGGAGAGGGTACCTCCTTGGCTCGGAAGAGGTGCTGAGGGGGAGAGCACGAGAGCAGAATCAAGAGCTGAGCACACTGAAAGAGTCTTTGAAAGGCTCTGACTTCCTGCAGCCCCTCTGGGTTAGAGACTCAGGGCAGGGGTGGAAAGCCAGAGGAGGGGAATGCAGCACCCCACAGGCTTGGTCGCAGTCTTCAGGAACACCAAGCCCGAGGGGGCGGAAGCAGTGCTCTCCAAGGAGCCTGAGAGGGGACTGGGAGCTCTTGTGGTCCCTGGGTCTTGCACTCCCCTGGTGTGGAAACCAAGGCCCTGCTCATGTTTTCCTGGTTCTCAATGGTCCATGGAGACCTGTGAGATGGACAGCCAAAGGCCAGATCCACAGGGAGGGTGCCACTGAGCTTCAGGAGGTAGCAGTGTCACCAGAGCCAGCACCAGAGCCCAATTGGCAGAGGACGTATGTCAGATGCTGGCCGTGCTGAGAGCACAGGTTGCACTGCAGTCCTTCATGGACATTTCGCCAACAGAGCAGACAGAGCAAGGACGTGGGAAGCCGAGGCCCACAAGGGCAGGTGGCCACAGCTGCGGACACACCCTCCCTTCGGATGCCAGGGGGTATGTAGGCGCCCATCATCCACCACCCCAGACACCTTGGGAAGGAGAAATGTGAGTGGGGGGAGAAGGACAGAGAGGAGAGAGTAGCTGGGCTCTGAGTCAGCCAGCTGTGAATGACACACTGACCAAGCGCTTTCCCCACATGTCTAAACTGGAGGTTAAAAAGTCACAATCCATGTGTTCAGGCAGACTTTTAGTTACAGGTTACACAAAACCAAACTCAGCTGACGTAAACAATTAGGAGTATGTCTCAGCTTACCTGACCTAGAAGGCAGAAGAGGGGCTAACTTCAGGTAGGGTTTGATCTGGCAGCCTACATTATATAGGTGCACCCAGCTTCTCTCTGTCCTTTCCTCAGCCTCTCTCTTGCACAGCTTTCCCACGTGTCCCAGCAGGCCTGGGCAGTGCTTGCTGGGTTTCTATCCAGTGGGGATGTGAAGCGTCTCATGCAGCTTCACAGAAGGATGAAAAAGCGCGTCTCGCACCTCCCTTGGCAAGTGTCTCCCTGTGTCTCTATGGCCTGATGATGAGGTCTGCTGGTTGGCTTAAAGGAGGCAGGTGGTGGGCACCATCATGAAGATCTAAGTGCCATTTTCTTAACAAAATGGAAAAGAAAGTGTTGCATGACCCCAAACAGCCTGTGTCCTCCACAAGTGGCAATTTTGTTGTTGTTTTGTTTTTGAGACAGAATCTCACTCTGTTACCCAGGCTGGAGTGCAGTGGTGCCATCTTGGCTCACTGCAACCTCCTCCTCCCTGGTTCAAGCAGTTCTCATGCCTCATCCTCCCAAGTAGCTGGGATTACAGATGTACAACCACCACACCTGGCTAATTTTTGTATTTTCAGTAGAGACGGGGTTTCCCCATGTTGACTAGGCTGATCTTGAACTCCTGACCTCAGGTGATTCACTCACCTTGGTCTCCCAAAGTGCTGGGATTACAGGCGTGAGCCACCACACCCTGCCCTAGTGGCAAATTATTTTATTCCTACCGTCAGCAGAAATAAGGGTTACAAATTTTAAACCTGTTCCATGCATCAGTTTAATTTAACAAATCCCTTTGAATGTACCAAAAAAAAAGTCAAAGAGCTGTTTATTGCTTACCTTTTCAGTTCTAATAGGAAGTATTTTATTCTGTCTACGAAAGCACCAGCCATTCAGAAGTTGTTATTTCCTGGATATTCTTATAAAATTTTCTTCAGGGCACAGACTGCACCCCATATGAAGAGGCCTTTCTTTCCTGATGTAGTATTTAGATTCTGTTTTCATTAGGACCCACATAAATGATATAAGTACTGTTTCGAAGTAATTCTAATCAAGGCCTTTACAGTATTGCCGTCTTATTTTTCTGCTTTGCTGATGAATATTCCTTCCATATAATTTAAATATCTATAAAAATTTATTAGCAAGGTATTCATAAATCATATAATTACTGCTAAATCTGTACCACTATTTGAAACCCAAATGAACTTTAAAATATTTATACTTTATTATTTTGAATGATTTAATATTTTCCTATTTCCATCTAGAGTAAATTGAGCCATCCCCTCATTCCGTCCATCACCTCACAGTGGGAAGAGGAGCGTTCTAATACTTTCTGTGCATTGCCTCTTGACTGGGACATACGCAGAGCAGGTCGCTGTGTGCAGTGCACATTGCTATTTTCTCTTCTATTCAGTTCACCTTTGAAAGTGCTGTTTGTGACCCACTAAGGAATTGGGACCCGCAGTTTAAAATGGATCATCAGGGCCAAAGGCCAGCAGGTGGAGGAGCCTGGCTCTCTTTGAGTCACGCTGCCCAGTACAGTGACCACAGCCTTGCTGACCCCAGGGGAGCTGCCGGCCCCAGGCTCCTGCCAGCCCTGCTTGGCAGAGACTCTCGTGCTTCCCCCAGGGGGCCTGGCCCATTTCCGTGGCTCCTCCCTGTCCCCACTCTGCCCTGCTGGTGACCTGGTGTGACTCTGCCCTTCCTCTCTGACCATGGGGCTTGTCCTCTTCCCAGAGGAGTGGATTCCTCTCTCTCTACCCACTTGCTGTGGTTGAGGGTGCTCACCTTTGCTCCTCGGAGCCCACTGCATGAGCACCTCCTTTCCCAGCAGCTTACACGCCCACGCGGATGCTCACGAGCCTCAACTCTCTTCATTCAGCTTTCCTTTGGGAATCTTAAAAAAAAAAGGCACAGTGATTTCACTTTTTTTTTTTTTTTTTTTTTTGAGTCTCACTGTGTCACCCAGGCTGGAGTGCAGTGGCATATTCTCAGCTCACCATAACCTCTGCCTCCCAGGTTCAGGAGATTCTCCTGCCTCAGCCTCCCAGGTAGCTGGGATTACAGACATGTACCACCACACCCATCTAAATTTTGTATTTTTAGTAGAGACGAGGTTTCACCATGTTGGTCTCAAACTACTGATCTCAAATGATCTGCTCACCTTGGCCTCCCAAAGTGCTGGCATTACAGGTGTGAGCCACCTCGCCTGGACAGTTTCACCATTTTTAAGCCAGATCTTTGGCTTCTCCTCTGAGCTACCCTGTGGGGGTGATGGTTCCTCTGCTCAACTGGTCACACAGGCTGGACCCCAGGGGACCCAGCTGGGCACCAAGGCCTTTGGGCCTCCTGGTATAGCTGTCCCCACTCCTGTCATCTGCACATCTTGGTGCCAGCCTTCCAGCTCCCCATCCACCTTCCTGCTCCCCATCCACCTTCCTGCTCTCATCCCTCCAGCCAGGAGAGTGTCTCAGAAATGCAAGCCCAACTCCATGGCTCCACTCCCTGAAGTCTCCAGTGGCTCCCAGAGCTTTGGGGGTAACTCATGTCTGGTCTCCTCACCTAGCTCTTAGGGCTTTGGGTGGTCTGACCCCACCTGCTTCACCAACTCCATTTCCTGCCATTCTCCATTCATAGTCATTTATTCCACAGATGTTTATTGAACACCTGTGTGCTAGGCTGTTCAGGGTGCTTGCACTGTATGGGTCAAAACCTCTGCCCTGGTGGGGCGTGGTGGCTCATGCCTATAATCCCAGCACTTTGGGAGGCTGAGGTGGGTGGATCATCTGAGGTCAGGAGTTTGAGACCAGCCTGACCAACATGGTGAAACCCTATCTCTACTACAAATACAAAAATTAGCCAAGCATGGTGGTGGGCGCCTGTAATCGAGGCAGGAGAATCATTTGAACCCAGGAAGAAGAGATTGCAGTGAGCCCAGATCACACCACTGCACTCCAGCCTCAGCGACACAGTAAGCCTCTGTTGTCCCCTCCCCCCACCAAAAAAAAGCCCTCTGTGCTGTGGAGTCTTGGGGATGGAGGGCATGAGACAACCAATAAGCATGTGAAATGAGAAACGATACAGAGGGTAGTGAAATGTGTGGAACATGTATAGTCCGGGGAAGATGGCCAGCCTCAGGAAGGCAGTGTTAAAGAGGTTGGGGAGGGGGCAGCTGAGCAGAAGCTTTAGGGGGTGAGGGGGGCCACGGGGGTGTATCAGGGCAGAGCAGGTAGAGGGGGCTGCCCATCCAAGCTATTCACAGGGCTTTAGGGACCTCCACATGGGGTCAGGGCCACGTTGCCCTTCAGGCTGCAGGTCAGGCTCTATGAGCTGCTTAGGTCCAGTGCAGGGGCATCAGCCTGGCCTAGGTGCCATAGCAGGTGTGCTGCTGTGGCCCTCACTCTGAGCTGTATGCCAGCTGCCCTCTTCTGTGTTTTTGTTGTGGTTTTCACTTTTTTTTTTGTATCAAGAAAAATTATTTCAGGAGACCTTTGGCATTGTCTGACAGACTCTGGAGGCAACAGAACCTTGGCTTCGGGCAGATCTGAGTTCAAATCTCAGCTCAATCATTAGCAGTGTTACTCTAGCAAGTTAATTAACTTATAGAAACCTCACTTTTCTCATTCATGATATGATAAAAGTAGCACCTTCTTTGCTGAGTTATTGTGAAAATTGTTTTTCATCTTATTCAACCATTGTTTGTGAATTGCTCCTGTGTGCTGGGCTGTGTAGTAGGTGCTGGGGACACAATGAGGACACTGTGTGTCCTGCCTCTGTGAGGCTGTGTCCAGAGGGCGGAGTGCCATGTGGCTGTTCTGCACAGCATCTCTCAGGCACCTCACATAGCCTGGCACCCAGAAAGGCATGTGCGGTCACTGCCACAGCTTTCTCAGGACCAGGAGAGCCTGCATGTCCTCAGGCTGGCCAAGATCCTGTGACTATCACTTTCCTTCCACTTCATTCCAGAGGCTGCAAGGACATAGTCAACAAATTAAAAGCAAGGCTGCCATCACCTTTTTGTTATTTTCACCACCTCCCCAGTGTGGCACCTTCCCTCTGGATCTTCCGCCAGGTAGACAGATGAAGATACCCAGGCCACACAGCATCTAGGGAGAAAAGCAACAGGGCTATGTACTCCTGGGTGCAACCCCTTCACCCACAGCTGAAACTATTCCCTGCGTAGCATTTCACTTACAACAACTGACATTTTAACAAACGCCACATTGTAGAATTAAGACATCACCTCAGCACCTTGCTTTCACTGAATGTTAAATAAAGGCTGTTAACATGGAATTTTTTTTAGATTGATTCTCTTTTTTGCTTAAACACACCAAGTTCACGATGAAGACAGATGCTGGGGTGTGCCCCATCCCCACAGCTGGCACTTTCCCCTGCATCCACTCACAGGAGAATCGGGCTGCCCAGAGCAAGCCATGGGGGCTGAGCACAGGCACCTTCCTCTGCAGGGTTCGGCTGGGCTTGTTTACACAGGCAGCTGAGAAGTGATTTCCATGCATTTTGATGTTCACATAGCAGCAGAAAATTGTATGCCGTAGAGGAGATTAGAATTGTAAGAAAATTATTCCAATTTGCTTCCATTTCCCTAGTTTGGGGAACTTAAAATAGTCCTGCTGTGTGAGTGCTTCACTGTGTGCTCTCTCTGCTCAGCTCCAGAGTGCTCAGGAGACACGGGCATGGTCTCCGCCCCCTGGACATTGGTTGGACCTGGGAGATGAAATGATCATGGGTGGTCAACACGAGGAGACCAGCTGAAGTAATGTAAATAACATGACTGACTCCAACAAATTAGGAGTGTGGTGGTTCTGAGGCTTTCAACTGCAGAAACATTTGGATATCACCATTTGCCATCGGCCTTGGTGGCCAGCTCCTTGCCAGAAGAGAGTAATGGGGAGTCTAGCCCCTCCCAGTAAAGGATGCCAGCAGGTAGTGATCGTACCTCTATTCTTCTTCCTCAAAAGGCACAGTTCCCCTGGGTGCTAACACCTGGTGTTAGTCTGTGATGACATCTGCTTGCTAGAGTGATGTCTGACTTCGATGCTCTCATGGATGTGTGACAACCACGCTTTCATCCACACCCCCGGTGTGCTGGACGCCACCCACAGGCCTCACCCACACTCAGACTCTCACCCCATGGGACCCAGATTCCTCCCGGACATTCGGTCTCTCGTTAGTTGTCACTTCCCACCACAGTCACTTTGGTTGCCCTTGGTCTTTGGTAGCTCACTTGCTGTATGTGCTCATTGCACACGTGGACACCTGTGAGTGTGTGTTTGCTCATGGGGTGTAGGGACAGCGCTCTGTCTGGTGGCTGCTTTCATCACAGAGGCCCACAGAGAAGCATGGCAGCATTTCATGTGTTTGGGAACGTGAACCCGTGTACACGAACAGACATTCGTAGATCTGGCTGGCGCACAGCGCCACAACCAGTGGGGAGCATTGGCCATGGAAAGCTTGGCACGGGCTGGTACCCCCTCCAGAGAGGCCTTGCTCAAGGGCCACAAAGGTTGGTTACAGAAGAAACACATGCGGTTCTGTGGCAGCTTCCTATCTCCTGATTTCCTGGAAATTTGCCATCAGTGAGGCTGATTTGCCCAGCCTCACTCCTCTGGGGCCTGAAGTACTCTCTCCTTCCCTCAGAGCGCCATGGAGATTCTCCTGTGATACCCTTTTATTTTGTTCATTTGAACCCTGTGTTACGTGACTTGTGTGTGTGATACACACATCATGACAGACAGTAACTCCCAGAAGGCCAGATTTGTGAGTGAGTTCATTTTGTGTTGCTGTCCAACCCTGGGCTGCATATCATGGTGCGTTCTGTGTAGCGGCACATCATCAATATTGGAGGGATGTATGCACAAGGCAGAAGCAGAAGGAGGGAGTTTAGTCAAAAGTGGCAATTTGTATATTATATGTATTCAGTTTTCATTACTGATGTGCTTTCAGTGCCCTCTGTCTCACTCATTCAGTAAACACACATGTATTACATACTTTCCATGTACGAGGTGCTCCTGGAAAGGGGGATCCATGTCCTCGGCTGTTCAATATTGTGATCAGTACTTGGACTGAAAGGTGTCAAGGATCCTCTTCAGAGCATCGTGGCAGTCCCCCCAGCCTGCTTGATTAGGGAGCTACAGGAAGTTTTTTCTTCAAGGAAAAGAAGAAATCTGCTTGTGTGCAGACTTGAAGGATGAGAAGAATTCATGGTATCAGAAAAGTAGGGGAGGTTAAAACAATGATGAGATCCTGCTACATACCTATCAGAATGACTAAGATCAAAATCCAAAAACCCCTTACATTACCATTTGTTGGTGAGGGTGTGGAGCAACAGAGGCACTCTCACTCATTGCTGGTGGGAATGAAAAATGGTACGGCCACTTTTTTAGTTTGGCAGTTTCTTTCAAAACTAATGTCGTGATCCAGCCATTACACACCAAGGTATCTACCAAATTAATTTGAACACTTATGTCCACAAAAGAACCTGCACACAAATGCTTATGGCATCTTTATTCATAATTGCCAAAAACTGGAAGCAACCAAGATGTTTTTTTAGAGGTGAATAGATAAATAAGCTGTGACACATTCATACAGAGGAATATTATTCAGTGATAAAAAGGAATAAGCTATAAAGCCATAAAAAGGCATGAATGAATCTTAAATTCATATTGCCAAATGAAATAAATCAATCTGGAAAGGCTACATACCTTACAATTCCAAATTATGTGACATTTTAGAAAAGGCAAAACTGTAGAAACAGTAAACAGATTAGTGGTTTCCAGAAGTTCAGGGCTGGGACTTCGGGATAAGTTTGGATAAGTTAGGGTGGTAACACTATTTTGTATGATACTACAATGGTGGAAAGCTGACGCTATGCATTTGTCAAAAGCAATAGAATGCACACTAGCAAGAGTGAACTATAATTACATAAATTTTTAAAAGTCATTTATGAAGTCAGGGGATCTCAAGATAGGAAACAGAATGTGACATATCAATCTAATTATACTAAATTTGTGTGAAACAACCTCACTGGGGAAAGTTGTTGTGGGGGGGGGCAGAGGGGAAAAAAGATGCCAACCTGAAATGAATAGAGTCTTAAAGGCAAAGGGTAGAAGTGACTGAACACAATTACTGCACTCTAGAATTACTGTGCTCTAGTTAATAAAGTTGCTTTCCACAGGGGTACAAGTGAACAATTCTGCTATCACTGTGTATGTATACTAGAATTAAACATGCAGTTTTAATTCACTGATTTATTTTCCTTAACATAATGGCCTCCAGGCTCATCCATGTTGCTGCCAACGACAGGATGTCATTCTTTTTATAGCAGAATAGTATTTTATTGTGTATATTTAGCACATTTTCTTCATCTGTTCTTTGACAGACACTTAGGCTGATTCCGTATTTTGACTGTTGTGAACAGGGCTGTAGTAAACATGGGAGTGCAGATACTTATTTTTATACTGATTTCTTTTCTTTTCTGTACATGCCCTGCAGTGGAATTGCTGGATCATATGGTATTTTAATTTTTCTTTTGAGGAACCTCCATACTGTTTTCCATATTGGTGCACTAATTTACTTTCCTACCAACAGTGTACTAGAGTTCCCCCTTTCTTTGCATTATTGCCAGCATGGTATCATATGCCTTTTTAAAAATAATGGCCATGTAAATTTACATCAGGCTGGCCTCAAACTCCTAGGCACAAGCATTCCTCCTGCCTTGGGTTCCCAAAGTGCTGGGATTACAGGTGTGATCCACTATGCCCAACCACAGGCTATTTTTAGATTTTATATTTCATCACTTCAAATAAGATGCATAAGGCTTACAAAAGCCATTGAACTAAAAAAAGATGATTTATTATATTTACCCAGATACTGATCATTTCTGTTGTTCATCTTTCATACCTGAAGTTCCAGGTTTCCCTTTGGAAACATTTCCCTTCAGCCTGAAGAATTTTCTGTAGCATTTCTTTTAGATTAGGTCTGCAGATGACAGAATACCTTAAATTTTATTCATCTGAGAATGTCTTTAATTCACTTTCATTCCTGGAGGATGTGTTTGCTAAAGAAAGAGTTCTGAGTTGGCAGTTTTTTTCTTTCAGCATGTGAAAGTTGTGGTTCCACAGTCTTCTGGTCTGCATGGTCCCTGAGGAGAAATCTGCAGTCGTTCACATTGCTGTTCCTTGGCATATAAAGTATTTTGCTCTGGCTACTTTCAGTATTTTTTTTTAAATCATAGTTTTTCAGCAGTTTGATTATGATGTTTCTGGGCCTGGTTATCTTTTAATTTACCATATTTAGGGTTGTTTGGCTTTTGAAATTGGAAAAGGCATGTCTTTCACTAAATTTCAGAATTTTAAGCCATTATTTAAGAAATTTTTTTCTGCACAATTCTCTTTCTTTTCTCCAAGAACTAAGAGAACACAATTTGATACCATATTTTTATTTTATCTCACAGGTCCCTGAGGCTTTGTTTATTGTTCTTCCCTTCTTTAGATTAGTTTCTATTGATCTCTTTTCAAATTTAATAGCTCTTTTCTCTGTCATCTCTACACAATTACTGAGCTTATCCTGTAAATATTGGGTATTTTTTAAAGTATCACGTGATTCTAACATGTAGAAAACTTGAGAGCCACTGACTTAATACCCAAGGCCTTCACATCCTCATCTTAAAAAGGAAAATGAGGATGACAATGTGGCCTTACCACTTCCCAGTGTTTCTAGGGGGATCTAAGGAACATCGCTGTAAGACTGCAGGACTTTGATGCTTGGCACAATTTGTCAGATTTAGCCAGGGAGTCAAGACCAACTGATAATGCCCAATAAGTTCTATTCCCAGACAAAGCAGGGGGTTATTGTTCAATGTGCCACCAAGAATCCAAAGGATGTTGTAACAGAAATTCTCATGCTTTGAATAGTTGAAACAGTCTAGAAGCATGTGAACTACTGCACATTGCCCAAGTTGTAAAAGTGTGGAGGTGCTTAACAAATGGCCCAAGCAGTTTGCAGGGGATGCAACCCAAGCCACCAGTATAGGACAGGCTAAGGCAGAGGCAGGTACCAAGTGCCAGGAGCAGTGAGCAAGAGGAATGACCAGCATCAAAGAGACCAGAATTTTCATCTTAAAATATGTTCTAAAATAAACGTACAATACACCAATTTCACAGAGACCTACCTTTAGCATATAATGTAGGAATTTTTAAGTTAACTGAGTTCTTAATTTGTGCTGCTGTAAAAAGAATGATGGTACATAATTATGTTAAGGGTCACACAGGCTAGAGTCAAAGGGAGTTGTTCTCAAATCTACTGAGTATATTTAGTGGTATATTCACCAAAATTATATTTTGATATTAGACAATTGTATTAAGTATTAATGTGCTTATGCATGATACATTGGCTTACTTGTTTTAATGTTTAATAAAATGTGATGTATGTTAAATATCCTAAGTGGTACAGATTAAGAGTAGATATTTTAACTAAAGCTATTCTCTTATCATTAACAGAATATCCAAGGTATCTCCAAGCACCCAATTCAGATTACTAAACCTAAGAATTTTAAAGGTAACTCATCTCTTTCTACCTTGCTAAAGTCTTGGGTAACTCTTTTTTGAGACAGGGTGTCACTCTGTCACCCAGTCTGGAGTACAGTTGTACGATCACAGCTCACTGCAGCCTTGACCTCCTGGGCTCAGGTGATTCTCCCACCTCACCCTCCTGGGTAGCTGGGCCTAAAGGCATGCACCACCGTACCTGGCTAATTTGTGTATATGTGTGTGTGTGTATTTTTTGTAGAGATGGGGCTTTGCCACGTTGCCAAGGCTGGTCTCAAACTCCTGGGTTCAAGTGATCCTCCCACCTTGGACTTCCAAAGTGTTGGGATTACAGATATGAGCCACTGTGCTCTTTTAAACATTTTTTTAAAAGTTACTTGTCATTGCTTTTCTATATAACTAACTGCTTCACTTTCCTGAACTTCTCCGTGTTTGCATGACCAGAATTTAAATATACATTGAAAAAATAATAAACAGCTAAAGTGATATGGTACCTCCCTGTTAGCAGTTTACAAGTAGAAATAGATGATAATTATATCAGGAAAGTAGTTTTCCTCCTACTATCTCTTCCCCCACCAGCCTCCAATAAAGAAAAAACAAACATATAATAGCACTGGTGCTTATTAAAGTCTGAAAATTACTGGAAATGTTTATAAAAGCATACTAACCCTCTTCTTTCTTTTAAGCTATTCTGCTGTAACACTGATGGGTACATTTCTAAAAAAGAGAAAGTTCCAATCTGAGCAAATGAGAGTTTTTCTGCTCATGCCCTATACACTCCTACCCTTGGCAGTGGCACTCCTGCCCCTCTGCTGGGGACCCTGCTGTGCAGGAAGGTCCTAGCAAAACAAGGAAACCTGATGAGCAGTCCTTTCTTTTCTTTTCTTTTCTTTTTTTTTTTTTTTGAGATGGAGTCTCGCTGTGTTGCCCAGGCTGGAGTGCAATGGTGCAATCTCAGCTCACTGCAACCTCTGCCTCCTGGGTTCAAGCAATTCTCTTGCCTCAGCCTCTCAAGTAGCTAGGATTATAGGCACCCACCACCATGCCCAGTTAATTTTGTGTATTTTTAGTAAAGACAGGGTTTCACCATGTTTCTCAGGCTGGTCTCAAACTCCTGGGCTCAAGTGATCCTCCCGCCTCGGCCTCCCAGAGTGCTGGTATTATAAGTGTGAGCCACTGCGCCTGGTCCCAATGAGCAGTCCTTTCTAAAATACATTTGACTGTCCTGAAACAGTGTCCATGGGGAGGGCTCCTGAGTGGCTTCATCCCCTGCTGCCCCTTTAAAATGTCTTCAGTGGGAAAATCACAGCTGTGCTTCCCACATAGACCTTCCATCAGTGAGGCTCAGAGTTTCAAGATTGCTTTTACTGGAATGCATTCAGTTGTCAACGTCTGGGGTTTCCTTTTTTCATTAAGAATTCTAGACAGAACAGAATTTTTTTTTTTTTTTTTTTTTTTTGAGATGAAGTCTCAATCTGTTGCCCAGGCTGGAGTGGCACAATCTTGACTCACTGCAACCTCCGCCTCCTGGGTTCAAGCCATTCTTCTGCCTCAGCCTCCAGAATAGGTGAGACTACAGGCATGCACCACCACGCCCAGCTAATTTTTGTGTTTTTGGTAGAGACAGGGTTTCACCATGTTGGCCAGGCTGGTCTCGAACCCTTGACCTCATGATCTGCCTGCCTCAGCCTCCCAAAGTGCTGGGATTACAGGCATGAGCCACTGTACTTGGTCATATATATATATTTTGAGACAGAGTGTTGTTCTTGTTGCCCAGGCTGGAGTGCAATGGTGTGATCTCGGCTCACTGCAACCTCCACCTCCCTGGTTCAAGTAGTTCTCCTGCCTCAGTCTCCTGAGTAGCTGGCATTACAGGCATGTGTCACCATGCCTGGCTAATTTTGGTTTTTTTTTTAGTAGAGATAGGGTTTCTCCATGTTGGTCAGGCTGGTCTTGAACTCCGACATAAAGTGATTCACTGTCCTTGGGCTCCCAAAGTGCTGGGATTACAGGCGCCACCGGCCCGGCCAAGAACAGAAAAATTTAAAATCAGAAAACCTAGTTAGCTTTCAGTAGTAATATGTTATTTTTTAAATTACATTAAGGCCAGTTGCCATGGCTCACACCTGAAATCCCAGCAATTTGGGAGGCCAAGGCAGGAGGATCACTTAAGTCCAGAAGTTTGAGACCAGACTGGGCAATATAGTGAGAGCCTGTCCCTCAAGAAAATTAAAAATTTTCATGGTGGTCATGGTGCTGTGTACCTGTAGTCCCAGCTGCTTTGGGAGGCTGAGGCAGGAGTATTGCTTAAGCCCTGGAGTGCAAGGCTGCAGTGAGCTATGATTGTGCCACTGCACTCCAGCCTGGGTAATAAAGTGAGACCCCCCCATCTCTAAAAAACTTAATAAAAATATTCAGAAAAATGTAAAATCTTAATTCTTGATTTTAGAATAATATTCAAATAATATTGTATTGAGGACTAGCTATGAGTCAGTTCATGACCAAATTCACTAAATGCTCTTGAAAAAACAATCCAGGTAAAGAAGACGAGATTCTCACCATCTCCCCGAGGGCCATGTTTGTTTCATCCAAAGGACACACCTTTCTAGCAGCAGGTACGTTGCTGTAGCTTACTTTATGCATTTTCATGGAGTTCAAATGTTTAGAAATTCAATAATTCAAAGGTCCTTATAGAATTCATTCTTTCAAATAAATTATTGTCTTTTTTTGAGACAGAGTCTTGCTCTTATTGCCCAGGCTGGAGTGCAGTGGCATGACCTCGGCTCACTGCAACCTCCGCTTCCCGGGTTCAAGCGATTCTCCTGCCTCAGCCTCCCAAGTAACTTGGATTCCAGGTGTGCACCACCACACCCAGCTAATTTTTATATTTTCAGTAGAGACAGGGTTTCACCATGTTGGCCAGGCTGGTCTCAAACTCCTGACCTCAGGTGATCCACCTGCCTTGGTCTCCCAAGGTGCTGGCATGAGCCACGGTCATGAGCCACTGCACCTGGCCACTTTCAAATAAATTCTAAGGCACAGTACATAGTGATGAGTTTTGCTTCCAGTGTCCCCTCACGTCACCATATCTAAATCCCAGATACCCTTGCCCTCTGCCCCTGTGCTTTGTCTGCCCTGCTCGCTGTGGCCCTGACGGGCCCTGCTCCTCCCAGCTCAGAGTCACCTCCACTCCAGGCCCTTGCCCAGGCCATTCCTCTTCCCCAGAGACCATCTTGGTGCCGTCTGCCTCCTCTGTGCCTTTGCTCAATGTCACTTTGTTGATGCAGCCTATAAATAGGGTAATTGGTCATCCTATTAATAACAACAGCTCCCCTCCATACACACACTCTCACTCACTCCTGAGCCTCCTCACCTTGCACCATCCTCCCCATTTCATTTCTCACCTCCTGACACTAAGGCCAGAGGACCCTGGCAGACGGGAGGCAGGGATGTGGGCCTTCAGGCTGCTGAGTGAGGAGAGTCTGAGGGTGGCTAAGTGGGCAGCACCCACGAGGAACACTGCTGGCAAACTCTAACTTAATGCAGAACTCTGCCTCACAGACTTTTCACAGATTGAATTGCGCATTCTTGCACATTTATCTGGGGATCCAGAACTTCTGAAGTTATTCCAGGAATCTGAAAGAGATGATGTATTTTCTACTCTGACTTCACAGTGGTAAGATATATGAGCTCACAATACTATCAGATCTGCAGAAAGGCCAACATGATTTTAAAAGCCTGAAATTATTCCAATGCTGCTTTCATAAGACAAAAATTATATTTTTTATGTGTCTAGTAATTAATCATTTTGAGAAAAAGAGTAGATAAGTAGGATGCCATGAGTTACCTAATTATGAAAGAAGTGATGGTTCTTCTCCGCTAAAAAAGAAGTCATTCCTTGAGAATGTAATAGAAAAGATAAAATAATCCGCGAGTCCCGCGCCCTGCAGGCGAGCGCCACAGAAAGAGTGAGCCGGTCGGTGCTGGCTGTGACCCGCTGCCCTCGGAGGAGAGCCAAAGTGCTTGCTGCACACTCAGCCCCAGCCTGTCTGTGAGCCAGAGCGTCTTGAGCTGCGGGTGAAAGACCCTGCCTGGGTGGCTTATGATCGCAGAGAATTCCAGAGGCAGGTGGGCTCGGGTTTTGTAGGGCAGCTTGGCAGTGTCGTCCAAGGCTCATCCTTCTGCGTCTTCATTCTCAGAATGATAGCTTCTCTTCCTCCTGGTGGAATACGTGCTCCAGTCTCCAAAGCAGGAGGGAGAGGCAGATGCAAGGCTCTCCTCTCACCCCTCTCCTCTGCCCAGGGAAGTCCAGGTGCTCTTGGGGAGCCTGGTGCAGACAACAGCTACACCCCACTTTCTAGAGCAGTTCATGCAGCTGCGCCAGCTGCAAGAGAGGTGGAGAGATTACACTCTAGAAAAAAGGAGAGGATTATTGTGCTTAGCTTATACATCACAAGTGTTCACCGGGCCGGCCGCATCAGTACCCCTTTGAGGAAAGGGAGGGGGCAGGGTGCGCTGTTGGAAGGTCCCTGCGTCAGAGTCACTGTCCCCTCAGCAGCTGCAGGTGCCACCTCCCCATCACCTTGGGCTTCTCCTGCTCCCCCTCACCCCTCCCTATGCTTCCCCTCCCAGCTCATATCCTGCCACCTGTTCACCCCCAGGACATCACACAGAAAGGCTGCCCAGCACCGGCGGGGTGGGAGAGGAGCAGGCAGATTGTGGGGATCCCTCAGGGTGGAAGTCAGAGGGGAGAAGTCAGAGGAGCAGAGTCCTAAGTGGGTGGTGGGTCTGTTCTTCAGCCCTTGACTAGGCCAGCCCCCTGCATTCTCAAGCCCCTGCACTCCCCTCCCCATGCGTCCGTCTCTGTCTCTGTCTTTGCTAAAGCCGGGGGGCCTGCGAGAGCTCTGGCTGCTGTCTGGCCTGGTTGCCACCCACTCTCCCAGTACTCCCTCTTTGGCCACCCTGGCTGGGCCTGAGCACACCAGTTACCCACCTCATTTGGGCCTTTCCTGCCCTGGGGCTCAGGAAGCTCTTTCCCCAAATGTCTGTGTGTCTCCCTCCCCAACTTCATCCAAGTGGGCCCTGCAGGCATCTCCTCAGGGACCTCCCCTGACCTCCCTACCCTGAAGTTCCACACGGCACCGCTCCTCTCTGGTCTGATGCACATTTCCATGTATTGCTCTACTGTTCAACCTGCTGCAGCGTCAGCGCCCAGAGGCTGAGACCTCATCCCCTCTGGTCCCTACAGTGCTCCACAAAGGGTAGGGACTCACAAAGATTTGTCAAATCAGTGAATGAATAGTATAGAACTCAAATTTGCATTTGAATCAGAAAAATGTCTCCAAAAAGGCTACCACTGCAAGACTCTTCCTTGAATGACAAAATTCAGGAAGGAATGTTTTATGTAATGGGAGCAGAGGATTGAAAATGTTACTATACACTAAGCTGGACTTTAGAGTATCTGGGAAATTGTGTTTATGATGACAGCAGGGAAAGTGACAAAAGCAAAGAATAATGAAGGGTTTGCCCAGCACGGGAAGAGGCACTGTACCGGGTGGACATGACACGCACAGCACGAGGTGGGGTCCAGGCACCAGGAGCCAAGGCCAGCTCTTGAGCACCGGAGTCCTGCCTCCCACCCGTATCCAGGGTGTCCTCTTGTCGTTCTCTCCTGTCCTCTGCCTTCCTCCTCAGACCCTGCATCTAACCCTCTGTGACCCTGTCCTTTCACATGAGTGGCCTCCACCCCAGTCGGACCCTAGGACCCCAAGCTCTCCACCTCTGAATGCCCAGATCTGCACCAGGTCCTGACTGGCCTCACTCCCAGCTCTGCCACTGCCCCTCCTCCTGGCATCTCTGTCCAGGTTTGTCACTTAGCCAGTCTTGCCTGTACCCCACTGAGCTCCAACAGTGCTGAGACCCAGTCAGCTCCAGCTCCTCCTGGGCACTCAGGAAAGGCCCCATGATTGAACCCAGGTAACACACAGACACATTGTTCTCTCCTCTCGGTGGGGATGGATCCCAGGTGGATGAGGATACACACAGACACATTCTCCTCTCCGCTTGGTGGGAATGGAACCCAGGTCACACACAGACATTGTCCTCTCTGCTAAGTGGGGATGGACCCCAGGTGAATGAGGGCACACCCAGACCCATCCTCCTCTTTGCTCAGCGTGGATGGACCCCAGGTGAATGACACACACAGACCCCTTCTCCTCTCTGCTCAGTGGGGATGGACCCCAGGTGAATGAGGACACACACAGACCCCTTCTTTCCGCTCAGCAGGGTGGGATCCCAGGTGAATGGCACACACAGACCCCTTCCCCTCTCCACTCAGCCCCATCGGCCGTCCGCTTAGGAAGTTGTGCTCCTCTGACTTCTCCCTGCTCTCTGGTTTCCAGCACTGAGCGATCTCCATGAGCCACTTGCTCATCTCTTACCCTGGCTCAGGTGCTGGAGGAAGTTACAGGGTGGTGGCAGCTGAGTCCACTAGAAATCGGGTCATCTGGCCTGAGAGAAGTCCTTAATGTTCTCGACTTCTGGTCTTGTCTTGTTGCTCCAGACTTTTGATCTCCCACAACTAACTACTGTTCTCTCTTAATCTCCAAAGAGAACCTCCCTTCTTATTTAAATGACAAAGAAGAAAGCCTAAAACGGGGCTCCTGAACTCCCTTCCACCCTGCCTCAGTGTCTCCATGTACCCTCCTCCCCTCTCCAATGGTTCCTGTCTCAAAGGAGGGAACTTCTCTATTGCCAGGCTAAGGACTGCGCAGGGCACATTTCTGGGAGAGGCTGCGTGTCTAGACCTCAGTGTACCTGTTCCTCCTGCAGCTGTGCAGTGCACAGCCAGCCTAGCCTGACGTGGCAGCCTTCATGCATATTCCTTTTATTTTCCATTTTTACTCTAGTGTTGTTCATATATCCTTGTTGAGTTCCTTTCCCCTCTACTGGGGGACAACAAGCCTGCTTAGGATTGCCTCGAATATAACCGTAGAAAGAAGTCCTATCTTCAGCCTGGTTGAAGACCTCATTATTGCTCAGCTACAGAAGAAATCTACACTTACTTCCTCTACTACTTTCTCTCTGCCAGCTCTTTCTTGCTTCTTAAAACAAACTTTCATTTTTACCTACATACCCCTTTCTTTGTATTTGAAGCCCGGAACTCCTCACATCTAAGACAATGATTGCCTTCAGGATGTGCCTAGCCCTCAGGTTGAGGGCCAGCAACAGCAGCCAGGGCCCCACCCCAGCCAGGGACAAGTCAGAAGCTCTACAGGACCTTTGTGGGCGTGCAGCATCCCTGGCCCCTGCCTGTCTCCATGCTTTCTCCTGATCTCTGCCCCTGCTCCTGGGGGCAGAGCTCTCACCATCTTTTAAAATCAAGATATAATTCATAGACCACAAAATTCACCCTTTTAAAGTTACAATTGGCCTGGCATAGTGGCTCATGCCCATAATTCCAGCATTTTGGGAGGCCCAGAGGGGAGGATCACTTAAGGCCAGGAATTTGAGACCAGCCGCGCAACATTGCAAGACTCCCATCTCTACAAAAAAAATTTTTTTTTTAATTAGCCAGATGAAGTGGCACACACCTGTCCTGTAGTCCTGGCTGCTTGGGAGGCTAAGGAAAGAGAACTGCTTGAGCCCAGGCTGAGGCTCCAGTGAGCTATGATTGCATCACTACATGCCAGCCTCGATGACAGAGCAAGACCCTGTCTCTCAAAGCATAAAGTTACAATCACCACTGTCTAATTCCAGAACATTCCCATCACCCCGAAAAGAAACCTCATGCCCCTTAACCCCCACTCCCAACTCACCCCACCTCCCAGCCCTGGAAACCCCTCGTCTACTTTCTGTCTCTAGATTTACGTCTTCTGGACATTTCACATTAATGAAATTGCACAACATGGAACCTTTTATATCTGGCTGCTTCTACTGAGCTTAGTATTTTCAAGGTTTATCCATGCTGTAGGAGGTAACACTACTTCATTCCTTTATATGGCCAAAAAATATTCTATTATGTGGAATAATATATTCTATATATTTCAATATAAATAAGCAAATAATCTGTTTATTTATTCATCAAATGTAATTCAATGGACATTTCGGTTGTTTCTACTTTTTTCAATTACGAACAGTGCATTATGCACATTCATATACAGGTTTGGTTTTCGCTTTGGCTTTGATTTTTTGTTTGTTTGTTTGTTTGTTTTCTTGAGACAGGACCACACTCTGTCACCTAGGCTGGAGAGCAGAGGTGCGATCTCAGTTCACTGCAGCCTCCGCCTCCTGGGTTCCTGGGTTCAAATGATTCTCCAGCCTCAGCTTCCCAAGTAGCTGGGACCACAGGTGGGCGCCACCACACCCGGATAATTTTTTTTTTTTTTGGAGACTGGGTCTCACTCTTTCACCTAGACTGGAGTGCAGTGGCATAATCTTGGCTCACTGCAACCTCCATCTCCCAGGCTCAAGTGTTTCTACTGCCTCAGCTTCCCGAGTAGCTGGGATTACAGGCACACACCACTACCACCCAGCTAATTTTTGTATTTTTAGTAGAGACGGGGTTTTGCTATGTTGGCTGGGCTGGTCTTGAACTCCTGACCTCAAATGATCCACCTGCCTTGGCCTCCCAAAGTGCTGGGATTACAGGCGTGAGCCACCATGCCCGGCTGAGGTTTGGTTTTTTGTTGTTTTGTTTCTAAGATCTCGATCTGTCACCCTTAGTGGGAGTGCAGTGGCTCACTCCCACTCACAGCTCACTGCAGCCTCCACCTCCTGCTGGGCTCAAGTGATCCTCCCACCTCACCCTCCTGAGTAGCTGAGACCACAGGCACATGCCACCACCCCTGGATAGATTTTTTTTTTCTTTTTGGTAGAAACAGCGTCTTGCTGTGTTGCCTAGGCTGGTCTCAAACTCCTGGGCTCAAGTGATCTTCCTGCCTCAGCCTCCCAAAGTGCTGGGATTACATGTGTGACTACCACTCCCTATCTGTGTGCAAGTTCTTGTGCAGAAATACATTTAAATTTCTCCTGAGTATATACCTAGGAGTACACATGTCAGGTCATAAAATAATTCTGTTTAACTTTTTTTCATTGTGGTAAAATACCCATCATGTAAAATTTACCATCTTAATTAATTAGAATGTGTAATTCAGTGGTACCCATGTTTAACTTTTCGATGACCTGCTAAACAATTTTCAAAAATGCTGTACCATTTTACACTTCCACAGGTGTTTAGGGTTCAAGTTTCTCCGCATTCTCAGTGGTACTTTGTATTACCTGTCTTTTTTCTTCTAGCCATCCTGGTGAGTTTGAAGTGATATCTCATTGAGCTTCCCGTTTCCTTGGTGGGGATGGATGTTGAGCACGTTTTGTGGGCTTGCCGTTTGCTCTCTGTCCCTGCTCCTCCTCGACCCTGAACACAGGTGCACCCTGGGGTGTTGTACTTGCCTGCTTTTCTCTGTGTTCCTCCTCCTAGAAAGTGTCCTTTTTCCTCACTTTTGCATTCCTTCCAGTTAGGCTATAAGACAATATAGAATTTTTCAAGTGTGTAATAAATATAATAACACCCTGCCCTCTCCCCAGAGATATGAAAAGTCTTAGAAGATGGTTTTCGTTCAGGCAGGAAGACTATTTTGCTTCTTAGTGAACCTTTGCATTTTGTTGCCACCTTCATGCTTGGATGGAACAGGTGTCCTGGATTTCCTCCCTTAGAACGTGTGAGAGGATCTCTCTGCAATTCAAGGCCAGTGTTTGTGATTAGACCACAAGCATGTTACTTTGTTCAATGGGCCCAACGCTACTCTGGCTGTTGCTAGCCAAGTATTACAGCAAAGCATTTTTGTGAAAGTAATGGGTAAAGGATATGGGTAAAGTAGTGCCAAGAGGGAAATGTATAGCATGAAATGCTTACATTAGAAATCAGGAAAGATCTCAGGTCAATAAGTTTCTATCTCTAGAAACTTGAAGAAGAACAAAAAAAACCAAAGCAAGCAGAAGGAATGAAATCATAAAGAGCAGAAATCAATGAAATTGACAATAGGAAAACAATAGAGGAAAGCAATGAGAAAAGCTGGTTCTTTGAAAAATCAGCAAAATTGATAAACTCTAGCAAGGCTGACAAAAAGTTAAAATAGATGATGTAAATCATCAGTATCAGGAATGAAACAGGGAATATCACTGTAGATTCTGCAGGCATCAAAAGGATAAAAACAGAATACTATAACAATTTAACAATTTAGAAGACATGGACCAATTTCTTGAAAACCACAAACTACCAAATAAGATTAAACAGATAACTTAAATATCCCTGTAACTATTAAAGAAATTGAGTTTGTCACTTAAAACTTCCTGAAAAGGAAATCCTCAGGCTCAGATGGCTTCACTGAATAATTTTTTTTTTTTTTTTGAGACAAAGTCTCACTCTGTCCCCCAGGCTGGAGTGCAGTGATACAGTCTCGGCTCACTGCAACCTCCACTCCTGGGTTCAACAGATTCTCCTGCGCCTCAGCCTCCCAAGTAGCTGGGATTACAGGCATGCACCACCACAGCCGGCTAATTTTTGTATTTTTAGTAGAGACAGGGTTTCACCATGTTGGCCAGGATGGTCTCAAGCTCCTGACCTCAAGTAATCTACCTCCCTTGGCCTCCAAAGTGCTGGGACTACAGGCGTGAGCCACCACACCGGGCCCCAGTAGCATATGCCCTCCCCCTAAGATCAGGAACAATTATTAATATTGCATATTGAAGTTCTAGCCACTGTACAAGATAAAAAGGGGAAATGGCATATAGATTGGAAAGGAAAGAATGAAATTGTCTCTCTTTGTAGTTGACATGATTGTCTATGTGGAAAATCCCAAGGAATAGACAAAAAGAATTGTTTTTAACTCTTAGAACTAATAAGTGAGTTCCCAAAATCACACAAAAATTGGTCACGTTTCTATAAATTGATAGTGAACATGCAGAAATGACAATTAAACACACAATGCCATTAATAATCACTCCAAAGATGGCCAGGCACGGTGGCTTACACCTGTAATCCCAGCACTTTGGGAGGCCAAGGCGAGTGGATCATGTGAGGTCAGGAGTTCAATATCAGCCTGGCCAATGTGACGAAACCCCATCTTTACAAAAATACAAAATATTAGCCAGTTGTAGTGGTAGGTGCCTGTAATCCCAACTACTTGGGAGGGTGAGGCAGGAGAATCACTTGAACCCGGGAGGCAGAGGTTGCAGTGAGCCCAGATTGTGCCATTGCATTCCAGCCTGGATAACAAGAGCAAAACTTCATCTCAAAAAAAAAAAATAAGTAACTCCAAAGATAATAAAATACTTAAATTTCAGTTAACAAAACATATACAAGATCTGTATGCCTAAAAATATAAAATACTGATGAATCAAAGAATTCAAGAGACATACCACATTTGTAGTATAGAAGACTCAACATACAAATAATGTCAATTCTCCCAAATTGATCCATAGGTTTATAGTGCAGTTCCTATTATACCCAAATAAGGTTTTTGTAGACATAGACAAGCTTAGTCTAAAATGTATATGAAAAGGCACAGGGCTTAGAATAACTAAAACAGTTTTGAAGAAGAATAATATGGGAGGAATCACCCCACCTGATAGTAAAACTTTATATATGGTGCTGACAGAAGGTTAGGTACAGATCAATGGAACAGAAAAGAGAAGCCAGAAATAGACTCACACAAATCTGCTTAACTGGTTTTTGACAAAGGTGTAATATATTAGGAAAGAATTCTCTTCAGATTTGTGTGAAGCCGAGCACTCATAAAGCCAACTTAAAAAGTTCATATCTACATTGGATATTGCATATGTCTTCTCTGTATTTTATTAGCTTGTATTAGTTCTTGGGAGAAGTTGAAAAATAAGAAGCTTTTGATATTTGTATGGTGATTGCTTCTAATTCCCCATCAGCAATAGTAATCCAGCATTTGTGACTTATACTATAATTAGTTGCTGTGGAAATAATTTTTATGTTCCAAACAGAGGACTAGAATAGCACATGGCAAAAAAAGCAGCAAGATCAAATACACTCTTAAAAATGTTTGTTTCATGTAAATGCCTTATTGTTTGAAACACAAAAAGAAAAAAAGGCAATTTGATGTTATATTCTGAAATATTGAGAAACATTTTCAAAGAATAACGATTTCCTTGAAAATCCTTTAAGCTTACATAAATGGAGTTTGAAAGAAATCAACTATAAAGCCACAATTTGAGAGATGGGTGCCTGAGACCCAGAGAGCTCGGATTTGTCCAGGAAATGCACATCAGATAGGACCATGCCTCAGACAGCTCCAGCAGCTTCACACACACACACACACACACACACACACACACACACACACACACACACACACACGAAAAAGACACAGCCATTATGCACTGCAGGGTTCAGGACATGCCATTGAGGTGTCTTCTTCAAGGAACCGTCATGTCTTTGGCTCATTAGGTGATTTCCTAAAAGTTTTATAAAATGCAAGTAAAAAACAATTCTTATCAGCTGTGCATTCAACTCAGCATTTTCAGACTGAAACTTAGAAGAATTTTTAACTGCAGAACCTGTTCATTTTTTTCTTTTGCTTAAGATTTCTTTGGAGTGTTTCTCTGAGACTGTCTCTACTTGCAGATGACATGATTGTCAATGTAGAAAATTCCAAGGAATATATAGAAAAAGTACAGGCAAGTGTGGAAAATAGTATTGCTGTCTGTGGCTCCCTGTCCAGGGAAGATGGTTCTTCCCTACCTGGTAGGTGTCAGACTTGGCCATGTGACTTGCCAATGGAACATGAGTAAAAGTGACGTGTCACTCCTAGACAAGACTTTAAGAGCCTGTATGGCTGGGCGCGGTGGCTCACACCTGTAATCCCAGCACTTTGGGAGGCCAAGATGGGCGGATCCTGAGGTCAGGAGTTCAAGACCAGCCTGGCCAATATGATGAAATGCCATCTGTACTAAAAAATACGAAAATTAGCTGGGTGTGGTGGCAGGCACCTATAGTCCCAGCTACTCAGAAGGCTAAGACAGAAGAATTGCTTGAACCCAGGAGGTGGAGGTTGCAGTGAGCCAAGATCGTGCCACTGCACTCCAGCCTGGGCAACAGAGCAAGACTCTGACTCATTAAAAAAAAAAAAACAAACAAAAAAAAAAAACAGCCTGCATGTGGTTCCATTTTTTTCCCTCTATGACAACTGTGGGTAAAATTTTTGATAGAGATTGCTCCATCATCTTGCATTGTAAATGGTGGACCAACCTGTGATGGGATATGGTGAGGGTGAGAAATAAACTATTCTTCCTGTAAGGTAGTAAGATTTTGGAGTGACTTCTTGTGGTAGCATAACCTCATCTATCGTGGCCTCTGCAGGAACTGTGCTGTAAGACACTATAACAAATCCTGAAATGTGTGGCACTGGCTTCAGGCCAGGGCAGGCAGTGAGGAGATGTTTATTGAAGGATGAAGGATGGTAGTTGGTAAACGGTATAATGTTTGTTAAAACTGTCACCTGTGATAACTTGCAAGGCAAATAATATCCCTAAGGAGCCTCTGGCTTTAGGCAGAGATGGGCAAACAGAATGCTAGAACATGCTTTGATTGCTATGTCTACATGTGACAAGGTACTATAAGAAAGAGACAAACTCAGAAAAGAATTGGCCTATGTACAAGTAGGAATGAAAGTAAAGAATGAGATTCCTGAAAATTGGAGTCTTGCACATTTAAATATATCAGTGATTCTCATCTCAACCCATAAAAGAAAATCTGAAAAGGCCTGGTAGCAACAAAGGCCAATTAAAACACACAAATCAAAGATGTGGCCTCAATTCCTACTGCCAACACACCAGAAAGAATTAGGGTGGTACCCCAAAATCCTTACAGTTGAGCAACATAGCTCTGGTAAAAAGAGAGTTAAAAAGAGGGTAAAAGTTTGTGGCTCTCCCATATGCTCCTGATAAACTCAAGGTACCTGCAGTAAAGTCCAGACAAAGGATACATTTCTCCAAATGAACTGTGGGTGTGTCTGTTGGTGCATAGATAGAGCTGACTAAGGTCTAATAGGTAAGAAGCTGGTCACATAAGAGTTGCAGTGCCCAAAGAGTCACCCATCAGAGACTGGTTACCTGAAATTTAAAGCAACTCTTGGGCTCCAGGTCTTCTATAGGCAGGAAACAGTCTGGGAAATAATGCTCATTCCCCAAGGAAAGCAAATTCTTCACTACTCTCTTACACATAACCAAGAAGGGTAAAGGAAAAGGAAGTCCTAGAAAGGGGAGCAAAAGGCCATGGAGAACAATGGACTAAAAAGATACTCTCAAGGGAGCAGATTAAGAGCCTAATCAAGGACCTTTTCCCAAGCCTAGAGAAGACCTCCCTCAATACCTATCCAGTGAGGATTCAGAGCTGCTATGGGCCAGTGACTGCTGTGTGTCTCCCATTCTTCCCCTTTCCAAATGGAGTGTTTATCATGGTTGTCCTGTCCCTGTCCCACCATTGCATAGCACATTTATGGAGTGACAGATAGACTTGACTTCTTAGTTCATTAGTCTCCAGATCAAAGGGCCCACATCATGTCCTGATAGAAGGATGATCACAAAATCCTGGACTTAGCCTGCTGCCCTGATCAGATGGAATTTTGGATTGTCACCCTTGGTGAAGGGATAAATATATTCTGTGTGTACAAGGGAAAGGAAAGCAAATATTTGTAATCAGAAAGGTCCCAAATAGACTGTATTATTATTCAAAAATATTTATTATCCCTCCCTAAAGGAAGAATATACTTCTTTGTCCCACTGACTCAGGGTTAGCCCTGTGGCTTGCTTCAGCCAATTATATGAATGGAAATGATCTGTGTCACTACTGTATAGAAAACTTACGAGCCAACACATGGTTCCCATTTTATCTTCTTCTTCTGCCATGACAACCATCAGTGTCCCAAATGTAGTCTGGACCACAGTCCTGAATCACAGAAAGCAATGACATGGAGCAGAGCTGCAGTGGACCCATGATGGACATGTTGCATGAATAAGAAATAAGCCCTGGTTTGTGTAAGCCTTTGAGCATAACTTAGCCTGTCCTTATTGTATAGCAAAGGTGCAGCTATTTGTTTTGTCAGTATTTGGGTATGTCTCCTTTAAAGATGAAATCAAATCCCACTTTCTGTCTGCTTCATTAATGAGTTTTACTGGGCATCTGAGTCAGCAGATACGTGTTGCAGAGAATATGTGCCCTCTAGGTACTCTAGGCTGACTTTCAGAAGCTACCTGAGAAGTCTTCTGCCTGGAAGGCCAATAACAGCTTTGGAGGGGAGCTCTGTTGGAACGCCACTAATGGATGCAGGAAAGTCCCTCTGTGACCTTGTGGTTTGGGATCCTGGGTCACACTGCCACATGACAGACAGCCAAGTTTGCAGGCCACTTGCCCTTGCAAGGCAACATGACTTCCCCTACATCTTTCTCCTTATGCACACCCCATCCTATACTGGATTAGATATTCTGAAACATGGGTCTTGGGATATTTTTTTAATTTATAATTAATGAGAAGAAGGATTAATTTCTAGTTAAGCTGGAAAAAAAATGAGACATTTGCTGTAACTCTTAACACTCAAACCAAGATTAATAAACTATAAAATCAGTTTTCTGAACTTCCCAGAAAGCTGGGATACTGCTAAGTGAACAGAACTCCAGAAAGTGATGAGCCTTTCATAGAAAAGAAAAAAACATGGATTTTCTCATTCCTGGAGAAGAGGAGGAGGAGGAGGAATCTTCTATAAATGAGGGAAGAAGAAACCATTTGAACTTTTAATTAACTTGTGGGTTTGTGTGACAGATTAGAATTCTAAAGAGCCCCAGCTCCAGAGCACATCATTCATCAGCTTGTCCACAAGTCTTTCCAGAGTGTCTAGAGACAGGCGTCAAAGCTGGGGGCAGGGTAGGAAAGCTGAGATAAATCAACTAAGGTATTTCAGACCTTTAGCTGCAGAGGGTTGGAGTAGGGCAGAAAAACTGAGAGAAACTCCTCCAGACCTTTTGGAAGGGAACAAATCAAAGTGCAGAAACCTGGGTTGGAATGGGACTAGAGGGCAAAGTGAACTTTCCAGCAACCCAAAAAGCTGGCAGCTGGTCTGAAATGCATGGGTCTCTTGTCATCTGAAAAACTGACAGCTAAGCTATGAAGCTCCAAGAAATCCTGCAATTGTGCCGTTCTTAGACTCCAGACCCCATAGAAGGGAAATTTCTGATCCCACTCACAAAACATTTCAAACCAGTAGAGAACTGAGTAAAACTAGAGTTGCAGTGAAATCCAGACCCAGCCCAGTTATGGGTCAAATTGACTGTTTCCAGCTCTAGTGGCTTGACATAAGAAGTTGTGTGTCCTTTTTAGGAAATAAATGTTTACTTCGGTCTCTACTATTCTTTTATGCAAAATGTCTAGTATATAATAGTTTTTCTAAATTGTGAGACCTAAGAAGAAGCAAGAATATGTGACTGTAACCAAGACAATAAGTAGCCAATGGAAATCAACCAAAGAGATGGCCCAGGTATTGAGACTGTCAGAAGAGACTTTTTTAAAATTATGATTAAAATGCAATATATCTTAGATGAATAGATTATATGTGTTAAGAGATGACAAATTTCAATAGAGATGTGAAAACTACAGAAAGGAAACAAATAGATTGGAAGAGATGAAAAATACCACATCAAAAATAGGCCGGGCACAATGGCTCACACCTGTAATCCTAACACTTTGGAAGGCCAAGGCAGGTGCATCACTTGAGGTCAGGAGTTTGAAACCAGTCTGGTCAACATGAGGAAACCCCATCTCTACTAAAAATTAAAAAAAATAGCCATGCATGATGGCAGACACCTATAAACCCAGCTACTGGGGAGGCGGAGGCAGGAGAATTGCTTGAACTCGGGAGGCAAAGGTTGTAGTGAGCCAATATCGCACCATTGCACACTCCAGCCTGGGAGACATAGCGAGACTCCATCTCAAAAAAAAAAAAGAACTAAAGAACTCATTAAATCAGCTTCACAGCAGATACGATTTCATCATAGGAAAGAATCCATGAACCTGAAGACAGGCCAATAGAAAGTGTCCAAAATGAGGTACAAAGAAAAAAAAAGTGGAAGTCCTCTCCCCAGTAATCCAAAATCTATGCAACAATATCAGTGGATTAAACTATGTATATTTGGCATCTCACAAGCAGAAGAGAGAGAGAGAATAAGGTGAAAAATACTGGATGGTATAATGGCTGAGAATTTTCCAAAATTGATTAAAGGTATCAATCTACATATCCAAAAAGCCCAGCAAATCCCAAATGGGTCAAATACAAAAAACACAACACACTAGACAATGTAAAATCAAGCTAATGAAAACCAAAGATAAAATCTTGAAAGCCATCTGAGGACAAAAGACACATTATGTGTATACAAAGGAGCAACAATACAAATTATGGCTGACTTTTTACCAGGTACAGTGGAGGCCAGAAGATGATGGAATAACATCCTTCAAGTGCTGTAACACTTAAGAGAATGTAGAATATAGAATTCTGTATCCAGAAAATTGTCTTTCAAAAGTTAATGCAAAAGAGACATTTTCAGATATGTAAAATCCGAAAGAATTTGTCTCAGTAGACCTGCACTACTAGAATGGCAAAAGGGGTTGTTCAGGCTGAAGAGAAATTATACCACATGAAACCCTGGATCTTCAGGAAGGAAGAGCACCAGAATGAGTATTAGGGTAAATATTTTTTTAATTTTATGTTTATTTTACATAGTTTATGTATTTTTGCCACCACGCCCAGCTAATTTTTTGCATTTTTAGTAGAGATGGAGTTTCACCATGTTGGCCAGGCTGGTCTCAAACTCCTGACCTCAGGTGATCCACCCCCCTTGGCCTCTCAAAATGCTGGAATTACAGGCGTGACCCAACTTGCCTGGCCATTTTTTTTTTTTAAAGATTTACAGCATAGATAGATGTAAAATGTAAGACATCAAAAATACAGAGGGGAGAGGAGACTTATACTATTATAAGGTACTTACACTGTCCCTGAAATATTATAATGGCATTTAAAATAGATTGTAATGACTTAAAGATACATATTATAATTTCTAAGGCAACCTCTAAAACAATACCAAAAGAAATCTAGCTAAAATATCAATGAAGGAGATAAAATGGAATATTTTTTAAAAAATGTGATTTTCCCAAAATAACAAAGGAGAAAGAACAAAATGCAGATGGGATAAGTAAAAGATAATAAAAAGAGAGGACTGGGCACGGTGGCTCACGCCTGTAATCCCAGTACTTGGGAGGCCAAGGCAGGTGATCACCTGAGGTTGGGAGTTTGAAACCAGCCTGGCCAACATGGAGAAACCCTGTCTCTACTAAAAATGCAAAAAATTCACCGGGCATGGTGGTGCATACCTGTAATCCCAGCTACCTGGGAGGCTGAGGCAGGAGAACCCCTCAAACCTGAGAGGCGGAGGTTGCAGTTGCAGTGAGCCAAGATTGTGCCATTGCACTCCAGCCTGGGCAACAAGAACAAAACTCTGTCTTAAAAAATGTATGAATGCAAGACCCAATTATAATGCTGTTTATGAGACACCGATCAATATAAATGTGTAGCCAGGTTGAAAATAAAAGGATAAGGAAAAATATGCCATGCAAACACCATGCATAAGAAAGTCAATTACTAGATTAGTATCAGTGTAAACTGCAAGACAAAAAGTGTTGCTGGAGATAAAAAGGGACGTTTCATAATGATAAAAGGGCCAATTCATCAAGAAGATACAGTAATCCTAAATTTTAATGCATCCATTAAAACAATTTTAAAATACCTCAAGCAAAAATTGACAGAATGAAAGAATAAAATAGAATTTTCATTTCATTCAATCATTCATTCCCTGAAAAACTCTCATTGCTTTTCTCAGAAGGGGAATTTCTATTTAAATAAAGTTTAATAAATGTGCCATTAAGGTGCCATATTGTATCATTTTGATTATTGCTCTTTTAGGATACAATTTATGTTGCTGGTTTCAGGCTGTCGGCATTGTTAAACATTGATTACCATACATCATTTTTTCCTAGACCCTATGTAGTGCTTCCTTAAGAAAGTTATGCCATAATGATTAATTACAGCAAAGGACTCCTCCCATGATTAGCTCTGCTTCTGCTTTTGTTTTTTGTTTTTCATATTCAGTCGTTTCCTCCTAAATGATACTGCTTAATCTTTCAGATTCTTCTACTAAAGAATTTAACAGATCCCTGGCACATCTAATTCCTTCCAGTATTTTTATAATCATTGGTGATTTTTAATGATTTAGTGTTTCCCAAGCCCTCAAAGCCTCCTAGTGCTACAAACCCTGCAAAGCAGCAGCTCTGCAGAGCAGGCAGGGCAGACGCCACTCCTGTGGATGAGCAGGACACCACTCTTGGTGGAAAAGCGTGGTTAACTGTTTCCTCATTGCCCACAAGGAGAGTGTCTTTGCGTGCCTGAGGACCATGGCCATTTTGTCGTTTCCCATCAAAGTTTTGAAGATTAGTGTACCATACTGAGGGGGCACCCGTGGGGGAAGGGATGAATGTCAGCCACAAACTTCTGGCACTGTCTGGGGTGTCTCTGATTAGCTGCAACCAAGTTCCAGAGCTTGAGCGACACACAAAGAATTACACTGCCTGCTTTACAGGGAGAAGGACAGGAGAAAACAACTGTGACAAAATTGCCCTAAAAATATTCTTCAATTTTAGTAGGTGTCAATACATGTGATGCAATGCGTAGGTTTATTTTAGAGTTGTAACTGAGATTTAGAAGAAAAATTGACGCGAATTTACACTTTTGTTCTGACCACCTTGTGGGTATCCTCCTTTCTTTACCCAGGAGGGTTTTCCCTCTTTTTATTCTGCATTCTGTCCCTTTAAAAATAGCTAATATTTATCAAGTTTTTACGGTATGTCTAGGTTTTTCTAAGCACATCTGATTGAATACCAGCCAACACTTAGGATACTGCTATTGTCCCCATCTTATGGATTAGGAAACTGAGGCCTGGAGCCTTTAAGAAAGTTGCCTGAGGCAGCACAGGTGTCCAGCAAGAGCAAGCAGCCACCTTCCTTACCTAGACAGTCTGATTCTGGAGCTTTGATCTGAGCCCTTGGGTCTTGACAAGTCAGTGCCCCCCACCTTTTTCTTAGCCTCCTGTGCTTAGAATCATCACAGTTGAGCCCTGGCAGGAAAGAAAAGGGACCCTCAGCTGGGATTGCCAAGAATCAGGAAGCCTTCTTTGAAGAAGTTAGGAGAGACTGGTGTTCAGGAGTGAGAAGAAATTCAGCAGAGGAACAGAAGGGGTGCTCACCAGGCAAAAGGAGCAAAAGTGCAAAGCGCTCAGATGAAGAGCATCGCAAAGGTATTGTGGGATCAGGTGACGCTCAGAGAAGCAATGACCCAGTGCCTGGCTCATGGCAAGACCTCAGGAGTGGTTGATGTGTCCATCTGGCAATATGTGGCTGTTGTAGTCATTGTAGCTCCTCTCTGTCCTGAGCTCAAGCCGGCATTCCAGTCCTCAGAGGCGGTTTCCCTGGCTGTCCTACAAACACTTCAAACTCAGTGAATCTGGAGGGAGCTGAGTGCCATGGCCAGCACCTGCAGGCAGTGCCTCCTCCCTGCCTCTGTCCCACCTTACATCCCAGCCAGGCCCGTGGGCCTCTGACCTTAGGCCTTTTCTCTCTTCTCATTTCCACAACCTCAGCTCAGGCCTTTGTTATCTCCCACATCTGCTCTTGTAATAACTTCCTGGCTGGTCCCCACTCTAAACCCTAATCCATGCCCTAATGCTACCCTCATTCTCTCTCTCTAAGATTCAGTCAGATCATGCAGCCCATCCAAGCCTTCAATGATTGACAGTATTTACCGTAAGCCAACAAACAGCAAGCTCACGCATGAAACGCCAAAGCACCCCTGTGAGACTCAGGGACAAGAAAAGATACTATTGCTGCTAGTGTGTGTGGTTACTCTGGTTGATGAAATAATGAAACAAGCTTAAAAACTGGAAAAGAGGAAGAAAATCCATCATTTGGTGAAGATGGTATGATTGTCTGCCTAGGAAACCAAGCGAATTGACTAAAAGAAAACTATTAAAACTAGGACCTGGAAGAAGACTAGGCACAAATTAATACACAGAAATTACCTAAGTATAAACAACCAGTTAGAAAATGTATTGGAAGAAAAGGTGCAATGAAAAACAGAATATCTATAATGGACAATGTGCAAGATCTGAGAAATGTGAAAAATAGAATAGCTCGGAAAAGACAGATTGGAAACTTCAGTTTTATGAACATGTTACTTTTCCTTACATTAATATGTAAATATAGAAATATCCTAATAAATACACCAAAAAAATACTAATAAGGTTTTTAAAATAACTAGACAACCCCATCTGCAATTTATGATGCAAAAATAATGCATAATACTCCTGAAAAAAAAATTTTAAGAGGAGCACTAAAAAAGACCAAGTCCTGCCAGATACTAAAATATATTAAAGTCACAGTTGCTAAAAGACAGTGGTATGAATAAAAACCAGAATAGGGCCAGGCGCGGTGGCTCACGCCTGTAATCTCAGCACTTTGAAAGGTCGAGGCGGGCAGATCACAAGGTCAAGAGATTGAGACCATCCTAGCCAACGTTGTGAAACCCCGTCTCTACTTAAAAATACAAAAATTAGGTGGGCGTGGTGGCACACACCTGTAGTCCCAACTACTCAGGAGGCTGAGGCAGAGAATTGCTTGAATCTGGGAGGCAGAGATTGCAGTGAGTCGGGATTTCGCCACTGCACTCCAGCCTGACACCTAGCGACAGAACGAGACTCTGTCTCAACAATAAAAAGAAAAGAAAACCAGAATAGATCAATGGAAAAAAATGAAGTTCATAAAAGGACCTACTGGGATATGTCTAAACATTTAGTAGACGATAAAAGATAACTGAAAAACAAACGCTCTGTTAAATAATCATCGGGAAGAGCCCTGAAAGAGGGGACAGCCACTGACACTCTTCTTATTCAACAGCTAAGTCTTACAAGTATTTATATGGATTAGGAATTCACACGTGCCAATTTTAGCATTATTCCCCAGGCAAAAACAATGTATCAAAATTACAAGACTTCTTCAAGATGATTCTCACAGGACGTGGCAATACATTCTAAAGTCTGGGATTCTTGCAAGACCTGGAAAGGAAATCTTATGGTAACAGAAGAGAGAAGATGCAGTAGTTAAGGATATTCATGCCAGTTTTTGTGGTTCCCAGGAAGCCAGGATGGCTATTCATGTATAAGTTCCCCATTTAACACTTTTCAAATTGGGTCTGTGAAATGACGTTTCTCCACAGCTGCAGGGCAGAGAAAACATCTTCATTTCTTTCTTAGATTCAAATTTTTTTTAATTATGAAGACTTACATTTTAAAGACAGACTGGAATTTCATTAGCTAGCATTATAAGGGTAGCAGGCCCATAGAGATTGTTTTTACCAGAAAAAAACAAGTACCTGAGTAAACTCTTCCTGAGTTTGCTCAATAAGAGTGAAGTGAGCAGCACAGAACAGGTTTTCTTCTTTGAGGATATCTTAAGAAGGCCAAAGACTAGGGAGTGACTGTCAAGTTCAGCAATATGGAGGGTGTTGGTGAGCTTGCCAAGACCATCAGTCTCTGTAGAGAGAATCCCCTGGTCCATTCTGTCGTCATCATCGATCATCATTATTTGTCTGGGGGAGTGGGCTCCTGGATAGATATGTGTAGAATGTGTTTGGGATAGGGAATGTTGGGTGGTGAGTCAGAGGATGCTTTACCATTCTGTGTACATGTGTTGGATTCATGTCCCCTCCCTGCTTTCAGCTCCCACTCTCTGCCTTGGGTTATACCAGGCACTCCCTATTCCTGAGCTCACATTCTTGGATCTTCTGTGTCATAGCTCCTCTCACCACTAACTCTTCCCCAACTTTCATAAATATATGAAGCTCTCTTGCCTGATGGTATTCCCTCTCCTGGTCTCTTTTTTCTTATAGATTTATTTCTTCTCATTCCTTTGCTTCATTTTAGTGGGATCTTGGTAGGGAGCAGAGAGAAGTAGATGTGCTGCCTTTAACTGGATGCCTGTCAAATGGTTTTCCACAAGGAAATTTTCAAATTGCATGGTGCTGAGCAGAGAATGGGTTGTAGGAGCAAAAAAAGCAGAGGAGACTTGCTGCCATCCAGATGAGGGTCAGGGAACAATCAGTAGAGATGATAAAAAGGTCCAGACTCCAGCGCTAAGAGGAGGTAGAACTGATGAGGTTTGGAGATGGCTGGACGTGGGAGTGCCAGTGGGGCAATCGAGGGCCAGCAGCAGCATGGGTGGTGTGCTCTCACAAGACGTGAAGGGAGGTCAGAACAAGAGTTCAGTCCTGAACATGTTGAACCTGGGACAACTCTGCTACACCCATGTGGAGATGCCAAATAGGTTGTTGAGACTGGAGCTCAGATGGGATGGTGGGGGACAGATCTCAACAAAGGGTAACTGCTATCATGATTGCTCTTGGGCCGCACATGACTGTGTACATTTGTGTGTGCCCTACCTGTGCATGCTTCTGAAGGGAGCCAGTCTGATTCCCTGTCACCCTGATAGGTGTGCAGCACTTAGAGGGTGAGTGATAGCAACAGCACATCTTTGTAAGAACTTGCACTGAGGAGTGGACAGCTCTGATCCATGACCTGAGGCCACAGTCTATCCATGGGGCTCTTCCTCTTTCAGCCAGGGATACAGCTGTCATGGCTTATGTGGTCTGACTGGGACAGTCTTACTCTTAGAGGGAGATGCCACCTGCAAGTGAGGCTCTCTGCTGGGTGCAGAGACAGCATAGGCCCACGTTGCTCAGTCAAATATCCCTCCAGAGAGTTTTAATTATTTGTTAAGGGCTCCAGGATTGTGTTTGCTGGGGGAGGTTTGGGTAAAAAGCCCAAGGACTGATCTTCCTTTCTGCTTTTCCACAAAATAAAAGTTATCAACCCTCATACATTGCCAGTGGGTAAATGGTGCTGCCACTGTGAAAAACAGTCCAGCAGTTCCTCAAAAAGTTAAACACAGAGTTACCATATGACTTAGCAATTCCACTCCTAGTGTATGCCCCAGAGAAATGAAAACATATGTCCACACAAAAACCTGTACATGATATTCATAGTGGTATTAGTCATAATAGTCAAAAGGTGGAAACACCTAACTGTTCATCAGCAGAACAAGTAAGCAAGATATGGTCTATCACAGAGTGGGTTGTTTTTCTCCTATAGACATTTAATCCATTTACCTTTAAGATGAATGTTGATATGTGAGGTTTTGTTCCTGTCATACTGTTAATTGTTCTCTAGTTGTTTTATGAATTCTTTCTTTCTTTTTCTCTGTCATTGTGGTTTGGTGGAATTATATAGTGGTGCCATTTGATTCCTTTCACTTTCTCCTTTGTGTGATTGCTTTACTAGTGAGTTTTATTTATACTTTTGTATGTTTCCATGATGGTGAATGTCATCCTTTTGCTTCCAAGTTTAGGACTCCCTTGAGCATTTCTTGTAGGGCCAGTCTAGTGGTGATAAATACGATCAGCATTTACTTGTCTAGGAAACTTTATTTCACCTTCATTTATGAAGGTTATCTTCCTGGAGATAGAATTCTTGACTGGCAGGGTTTTGTTTGTTTGTTTTTCTTTCAGCACTTTGAATATGTCATACCATTCTCTTCTGGCTTATAAGGTTTCTGCTGAGAAGTCTGCTGTTAGTCTAATGAAGTTTCCTTTATAGGTGATTAGACACTTCTCTCTTGCAGACTTTAGAATTTGCTCTTTAACTTTAGACAGTCTGATTACAGTGTGCTGTAGCAAAGTCCTTTTTGCGTTTTATTTTCCTGGGGATTGCTGAGCCTCCCATATTTGGATGTCAAAATCTCTTGCTAGACTTAGGAATTTTTCATATACTATTAAATAGGTTTTCTAAGCCTTTTGATCTCTTTTCAACCTCAGAAATAACAATAATTTATAAATTTGGCTATTTTATGTAGTCTCAAACATCTCAAAGACTTTGTTCATTCTTTTTATTCTTTTTTCTTTAATTTTGCCTGCTGGATTCCAAAAGACCTGTCTTCAAGTTTGGAAATTTTTTCTTCTGCTTGGCCCAGTCTGTTGAAGCTTTCAAAGGTGTTTTATATTCCTTTCAATGACTTTTTTAGTTCCAGAATGTCTGTTTAGTTGTGGGTTTTTTGTTTTGTTTTGTGTTTAAAGATATCTATCTCTTTGGTAAGTTTCTCATTTGTGAATTAATTTTAATTCATCCTGAATTAATTATCTGAGTTCTTTGTATTGATTTCCAGATTTCTCTTGCATCTCATTGAGCTTCTTTAAAAAGCAGTATTTTCAATTATTTATCTGGGGTTTTGAGGATTTCTTTTTTGGTTAATATCTATTGCTGGAGAATTACTGTGTTCCTTTGAGGGTGTCATATTACTTTGCTTTTTCATGTTTCCTGTGTCCTTACATTGATGTCTGCATATCTGGTATAACAGTTGCTGCTTCTTATTTTTTAATTTACTTTCATTTGGATGGGGGGATGGTTCCTGAAGATGTGTCTGTCTGTTGGTTGAGTAGGACTCTTTGGCTTTGTTTCTGAGTGCATGCAGCAGTAGTGAAGACTCTGTATGATTTCTTTGGCTGTAAATAGCATTAGTGATATCTGTGGTTTCTTTGGGGTGATAGGGTGTAGTTATTATTGGAGGCTGTGGTAAGGTTGTGCTGGGGACTAAAATGCCAGATGGACCTACCTTCAGGTTTCAGTGGTAGTGGTAGTAGGCTAAGCATGTCTGTCCTTGTGCCCTGGATCAGCATATGCTGGCACCTGTATTGGCAGTTCAAGGCAAACCAGTTCTTGGGCCTCTGGTTGGCTTTCTCAGATGCCATTTGTACTAGTGATATCCTGGATGGGTGAGGGGGCTCTCGAGCTCCTGAGCAGCCAGGATGGTGTGAGTGATGGTGGTAGCAGTGGTTGTGAGATGCTCTTTTGGGTCCCAAGTGCTGTGCATTTATGTTGGCAGTGGTTGCAATGGGCTGTGCAGGCTGGCCTCCAGGCCAGCAGGCAGCATTTGCAGGTAGGAGCCAGCTGAGATGGTAGTGGTAGGGTGTTTATGCCTAACCTCTGTCCCACTGGAAAAGTGCATGAGTGTCCCAGGTGGTGAATTGAGTTGTGGAACCCCCAGGACCCTGGATCCTGAACTCTGTCAGGGATGAAGTCAGGCACAGCTGGACTAGGTGAATTTGTGCTGGCCCACCAGTGGTAAGTACATGCACCCGCCTTGCAAGGGGCTAGGGAGGGCATGGCAATCCTCAGGCCTCTGGTGAAATGTTTGGGTGAAGGGCAACAGCCACTATGCGGAGCTTCTGTTATGGGAGCTAGGGCCTGTCCCAGTGATCACAGCCTTGGCTGGAGAGTAGGGAACTTGTGTCCCTCCCATACCACAGCCCAATCTGGGCATCCTCCCCAACCCCAGCTGTCATAGCTAACTCACTGTTCAGTCAGACCTGGAGCTGACACCTAACCCTTAACTCAGCTCTGGGCCATAAGAGCCCCTGCCCAGCTCAAGACCAAGCCTCCAGAGCTACTCTTGTCCTGCTCAGTTCCCAGGGGAGGTACCTACTTCCAATGCTGGTGGCTGCAGCCCATGCCGTGCTTGCTTCCCAGTTCTAGTTGTGGGAGCTCACACTCTGCTCACACCCTTGTTCCACAAGCAGCAGCCTAAGTTTTCCAATGCCTAGGCCTAACGCCACTGTTTCATGGCACCACATAATCTATTAGGAGCTAGGACCGAGAATGGCATCTTACCGTAGCTGCTTGGGTCTTAGAAAGCATGCAGGTCCCAGGACATATTCCCTCCTTGGAACAGGGCAAGGGAGGATCAAGGTGCTCTTCTATGGCCTGGATTGTATGATCTCCCAATGGGAAAGTGGACCACAGAAAGACTGTCACCCCCTCCAGTATTGGGAGGTCACTCTGGCTCCCAGCCCATCCCAGCCATCCAGGCTACCTGCTTTCCTTCTTCCTAGATTGTGGAGTTTTCTTTGCTTTTCTGTTGAACTGCTGTGTTCCATCTTGGTTAATGTATTCAAAGTATGATTGTCTAAATAGCATTTTGGTTCTTCTAAGTGGATGAGACATGCTTGAAATGCATCTAGTCAGCTGTCTTAAAAAAAAGACATTTCTTAGTATGGTTTGTATTGTTTGTGTTTCTTTTCAATGCTCTCCTATTTATGGGACTTATGGATTCTCCTTTGTTTTCTTTGGCCTTATTTAAGTTTTGATCTTTCCATGTTTAGGCATTTATTCCATCTGGACCCCGTTTTTGTGATTTGTGTGACAACAAAGATCTCATTTGGTTTTCTCCACCATGGTGAGCCAGTTGTCCCAGGTCAACGCATGAGGCCACATCCAGAGTTTCACGTCTGCAACACACCAAGACCCATGAACCTCAGCATTGCCACTGGGCTCTCTGTTCTACTCTCTATATATAGCTCATCATCATCCTTTCATGATTGTTTTCACATTAATGAGCTTCTAATTTATTTTTGTGTGTGATAGGAAATAGGCATTTAACTTCATAGTTTCCCAAATAATTGGTCAATTCCAACCCAATATAGATTTAAAATGCCAAATCATTGACTGTGTTTTAAAATATACAATAGCCTGTTAGGGGCTTTCTCTTTGCTTCCCCTGATTTATCTGTTTTTACTCCTGCATCAGTATTGAGCTTTGTGTACATTTCCCTTTTCTTCCTCATTACTCAGCCTTCTTAGCTTTGGCCTTACTGTTCTCTTTGGTTTGTTTTTCAGATGAAATTTAGAATTGCTTTTTCACCCCCAATCCCCCCGATACATTAATTGAAACTGTGCTAAGGTAAAACTGGATATGGCAAAGTTGATGTCTTTTCAGTGTTGTATTCTCCTGTCCAGGAGCACAGCACATCTTCCACTGTGTCCTTTAATGCCCCTTGCTTGATGGAAGTCTGGTATATTTCTTCTTAAACTTATTTTTGGGTATGTTGAGATTTTTACTGCTATTGTGGGTGTGGTCCTTTTCTTTTATTATAGTTTCTGTTTATTACTGGTAGGAAAGCCATTGACTCTCCTGTATTTACTGTGGAATTTTTTTTTCTACAATTTTAACATGCCATAGAATTTATTTATTTGTGTGTGTGTGTGTGTGTGTGTGTGTGTGTGTGTGTGTGTGTGTGTGTATAATTGCACTTTAGGTTCTGGGGTACATGTGTAGAGCATGCAGGATTGTTGCATAGGTACATACATGGCAATGTAGTTTGCTGCCTCCATCCCCCCATCACCTATATCTGGCATTTCTCCCCATGTTATCCCTTCCTAACCTCCCTACCTCTCGCTGTCCCTCCCCAGTACCCCCCAACAGACCCTAGTGTGTGATGCTCCCCTCCCTGTGCCATGTGTTCTCATTATTCAACACTCATCTATGAGTGAGAACATGTGGTGTTTGATTTTCTGTTCTTGTGTCAGTTTGCTGAGAATGATGGTTTCCAGATTCATCCATGTCCCTACAAAGGACACCAACTCATCATTTTTTATGGTTTCATAGTATTCCATGGTGTATATGTGCCACATTTTCCTTGTCCAGTCTATCATTGATGGGCATTTGGGTTGGTTCCAGGTCTTTGCTATAGTAAACAGTGCTGTAATTAACGTATGTATGCATGTGACTTTATAATAGAACAATTTATAATCCTTTGGGTATATACCCAGTAATGGGATTGCTGGGTCAAATTGTATTTCTATTTCTAGATCTTTGAAGAATCGCCACACTGTCTTCCACAATGGTTGAACTAATTTACACTCCCACCAACAGTGTAAAAGTGTTCCTATTTCTCCACATCCTCTCCAGCATCCGTTGTCTACAGATTTTTTTAATGATCGCCATTCTAACTGGCGTGAGATGGTATCTCAATGTAGTTTTGATTTGCATTTCTCTAATGACCAGTGATGATGAGCATTTTTTCATATGTTTGTTGGCCTCATAAATGTCTTCTTTTGTAAAGTGTCTGTTCATATCCTTTGCCCACTTTTGAATGGGCTTGTTTGTTTTTTTCTTGTAAATCTGTTTTAGTTCTTTGTACATTCTGGATATTAGCCCTTTGTCAAATGGGCATATTGCAAAAATTTTTTCCCATTCTGTTGGTTGGCGGTTCACTCTAATGATTGTTTCCTTTGCTGTCCAGAAGCTCTGGAGTTTAATTAGATCCCATTTGTCTATTTTGGCTTTTGTTGCCATTGCTTTTGGTGTTTTAGCCATGAAGTCTTTGCCTATACTTATGTCCTGAATGGTGTTGCCTAGGTTTTCTTCTAGGGTTTTTATGGTGTCAGGTCTTAAGTTTAGATCTTTAATCCATCTGGAGTTACTTTTAGTGTAAGGTATCAGGAAGGGGTCCAGTTTCTGCTTTCTGCACTCAGCTAGCCAGTTTTCCAAACACCATTTATTAAACAGTGAATCCTTTCCCCATTGCTTGTTTTTCTCAGGTTTGTCAAAGATCAGATGATTGTAGATGAGTGGTATTGCTTCTGAGGCCTCTGTTTTGTTCCATTGGTCTATGTCTGTTTTGGTACCAGCTGTTTTGATTACTGTGGCCTTGTAGTATAGTTTGAAGTCCGGCAGTGTGATGCCTCTGGCTTTGTTCTTTTTGCTTAGAATTGTCTTGGTTATGCGGGCTCTCTTTTGGTTCCATATGAAGCTTGAAGTGGTTTTTTCCAGTTCTGTGAAGAAAGTCATTGGTAGCTTGATGGGGATAGTGTTGAATCTATAGATTACTTTGGGAAGTATGGCCATTTTCATGATGTTGATTCTTCCCATCCATGAGCATGGGATGTTTTTCCATCTGTTTGTGTCCTCTCTTATTTTGTTGAGCAGTGGTTTGTAGTTCTGCTTGAAGAGGTCCTTTACATCATTTGTTAGTTGTATTCCTAGGTATTTTATTCTCTTTGTAGCAACTGTGAATGGGAATTCACTTTTGATTTGGCTCTCTGTTTGTGTGTTATCAGTTTATAGAAATACTTGTGATTTCTGCACATTGATTTTGTACCCTGAGACTTTGCTAAAGTCGCTTATCAGTTTCAGGAGATTTTGGGCTGAGATGATGGGGTCTTCTATATATACAATCATGTCATCTGCGAATAGAGACAGTTCGACTTTCTCTCTTCCTGTTTGAATACACTTTATTTCTTTCTCTTGCCTGGTTGCCCTGGCTAGAACTTCCAATACTGTATTGAATAGGAGTGGTGAGAGAGGGCATCCTTGTCTAGTGCCAGTTTTCAAAGGGAATGCTTCCAGTTTTTGCCCATTCAGTATAATATTGGCTGTGAGTTTGTCATAAATAGCTTTTATTATTTTGTAATGCATTCCATGGATACCTAGTTTATTGAGGGTTTTTAGCATAAAGGGCTGTTGAATTTTGTCGAAGGCCTTCTCTGCATCTATTGAGATAATCATGTGGTTTTTGTCTTTGGTTCTGTTTATGTGATGAATTGCATTTATAGACCTGTGTATGCTGAACCAGCCTTGCATCCCTGGGATGAAGCCTATTTCAACAGCTTTTTGATTTGCTGTTGCATTCTATTTGCCAGTATTTTATTGAAGATTTTTGCATTGATGTTCATCATGGATATTGGCCTGAAGTTTTCTTTTTTAGTTGCATCTCTGCCTGGTTTTTGTGTTAGGATGATGTTGGTCTCATAAAATGAGTTGGGGAGGATTCCCTCTTTTTAGATTGTTTGGAATAATTTCAGAAGGAATGATACCAGCTCCTCTTTGTAAGTCTGGTACAATTTGGATGTAAACCCGTCTGGACCTGGGCTTTTTTTAGTTGGTAGGCTATTCATTGCTGCCTCAACTTCAGCCCTTATTATTGGTATATTCAGGGATTCAACTTCTTCCTGGTTTAGTCTTGGGAGAGTGCAAGTGTCCAGTAATTTATCCATTTCTTCCAGATTTACTGGTTTGTGTGCATAGAGTGTGTTATTCTTTTTAATGAGATATTGTCACCTGTAAACTTGCTGAATGGGACTTTTGGATTTTAAACAATCCATCTAATTTTCTCAGTGTTAAATTTAAATACACTGTTGTTCATGTATTTAATTGAAAAGAAAATTTTTTTCCTTTTTTTTCTTTTTCTTTCTTTCTTTTTTTCTTTCTTTTTTTTAGTTTTGCATGAATCTAAGGCTCTTTAGGAAACTTCCCACCTGTGGTTGGTAATGGTTACACAATTGGGCAGGAAATTTATGTCCTTATTGTCTCTGCCTTGATTGGTTTTGCTGTCAAAAATCAACTAGGCAGTTTTCCAGAACAAACCCTTTTTGCAATGGATGATAGATATCAAGGTAAAATAAAGAATATGTAACTGAGGAGAAATGAGCATATTCCAAATAGCAGGATTTGGGAACTTGGAGACTATAGCAGTGAGAGGTTTGGCAGATGTCATTGGAGAGTTATTTCCCCACATTAAATGTGTCTCCATTTTGACAAACCAAATTGGCCACGTGCACTTGGGCACATGAGTCCTATGTTTCACCCAAACCCTTGACTCTTTACCTACAATTTGTCTTTGGTATGAACGGATCTCAAATGTAAATGATATTCCTTCTGTTTTGAACAACTTCATTAAAGAAATGGGTCTAGAGCAGTGGTTTCAACTGGGGTTGATTCTGCTTCCCAGGAGACATTTGGCAATGTCTGAAGACATTTTTAGTTGTCACAACTGGGGAGATGCTACTGCTATCTACTGAGTAAAGGCCAGAGATGCCACTAAACATCCTATAATGCACAGATCAGCCTCCCACAACAAAGGAGTAGCCAGTCCAAAAAGCCACTAATGTCAAGGTTGAGAGATCCTGGTCTAGAGAAAAGGAGACATTCAAGATCACCGAAAAGAGTATTCCCAGTGCCCTCTGTCTATGGCATGGGAAGCTAATGCTTTCAAAAATGCTTTCTGGATCAGTTTTTTCTCACTGAGTTTAAATTACTGGATAGGATCTAGCATTGAAATTGGCAACTTTCAAATAGCTTTGAGGTAGATGTGTTAAATCTCAAATTTGGATGAAACACAAGAAAGCCACGGGAAAAGTTAAGCAGCAATTTGAAATCTAGGAGCAATGTGAGAACTGTGTGCAGGTGGCTTCACTCCAGCTCAGAGCGCCAAATATCCCATCGTGACTTCTCAGATGGGGAGGAGCAAATACACATTTTCATCAGAGGCAGATGCTGAAGCTGCAGTTATGGCCTCTTCAGCCCTTCAGAAGGTGCCCCTTCATTCCCAGTGTGATATCAGTTTGATTCTAACTTCACTGGGTTGTCCTAATTCAGAGGGGTCAGCACAGAACTGTGATCAGAGATCTTGCTTCTTGATTTGTCCATTTTTATGTTCCATGTCAGACCTAATTGCTTTTTTTACTGAAATGAGTAGTCTGTACATCTTTACTTGTGGTCAGGAAAAAGTCCCTGTTAATAATTTACAAAAGACGGAGCCACTCCTCATTTGCATCTTCAAATCTCTCAGAGCATGTGATTGTTTAAGAATATCTGGTTTCCAAGTAGCTGAGTGATGAAATATGATTGGCCTCTCAGCATCGATTCCTCCTCTCCTTCCTCTCTCACTCTTCTTGGATAGCAGTTGTTTGTTATGATACAATCACTCTTCTTATAAAAGAATAAAGAAGACGTTCTTTCTTTCCATCCTTAGGAAAAGGTGGGCTGTTTTGGCTTCCTACCATGGAGGAGGACCTTGAAGGAGAAAATTGGCAGACCTTCTCCAGTCCCTGGGGCTTCAGCAGGGCGTCTGAGGATGAAGGAGAACATATTTGCCAGTGAGTAATGGTCTTCAAGGAAAAACTATCAGGGGTCTTATTGTTGCTTTCTGAGATGAGTTTGTGCTTTTCAGTAGGATGAATTTATTTAGACAAGAATTGAAAGCTATGTCTCAAAATTACACAAGAACAATGCCTTTGGAGAAAAATGATTAAGTCCTTCTGAGTTTTGTTCAGGGAATTCAAAAATTTTAAAAATAATATTGGAGGCAAGACAGGAATATCCTGTAAAACAGAAGGACAAAGATGTATACTACTTTGGTCATTTATTTCTGTAGGTATAAATGTCCACAGACACTTTTGGGAAAAGAAAAACTGATTTTAGCTGCTTGTTCATTTCTATGGCATTATAATAGGCTATTATTCACAGTAAACTTTCGGCTGCACTTTTTGCAAGGGAATTGAATTGTGTGCTGTATTTCTTTTCTTTTAAAAATGCTATCTTCTCAGTGACAAATATATCTGTCAGGATGAAAAGTTTTAATTTTTCAACAGAAAATGCTATGTTGGCTATGCAAATTGGTTTGTATTTAATTGTTTCTTTATGTTCAGTGGTCTTGATAAATGAGTTTTTCTCCCTTGAGAAACATCACAGTTTTACAGAAAGTTCAGACTATTGCTGAGTGGTTTATGATTGATATAAATATGTAATTCTTTTCTTGGGGTTGTCTAGCTTTGAAATATGAGAAATTCATCAGTAATGTACACACTTTGGAATGCTGATTGGAAAATTTCCAGTCATTCTGCTATTTAATGCTTTCTCATTAATCACTAGCACTGTATATTATAAGCTGCTTATAAATTTGTTTAGATCATATTCTTTCAGTAGATTCTATGATTATTGAGTGTTTAAGCAGGGCAATATAAACATTATGTGCAGACCCAAATATAGAGGAACTGCTACAGGCTAAGAGAAGCTCTCCAAATTGATAAAATTCATTGCCCTCGACTTTTGCTACTTGAGATTTTGAGCCAAATGTTTTTGAGTTACCATAATTTTTCATCACAATAATTACTTGGTGGCACTATTTGTCTAGAAAACTTTTGAGATGAGTGCAAATGAAACCTCTTTTTGTTAGACAGTTCACTGTAAGGAAAATTTAGAAATTGATGTTATTCTGTGAGATTCAAACACACAAGAGTCTGACATTTGGAACTAGCTACTATGATCCCTAAAAGCTGTTGGCTTGCATCATAATATCATTGGATGACTTTTCTTTTTAGCACCTACATTTTTCTCCTGATTTCTTACTTGAAGGGTGAAATTATTGAATATTTGGGCTCTGGAAAGTCATCACTTAAGGCATAGGATCCTGGGATTTGTGCCTCCTGTCTTTCCTAATCAATAACATTCAAAGAAATAGATTCAGCTCCAAGCTCACTAAAGCATATTGTTTATGGGTTTGAGAGGAAGTAAGTAATAAAAGAGGTAAGAAATATTTTAAATAAAAATACTAGGTCAAACCACTTAATTCCAGTTCAGTAGTCTGTTGGCCATAGCGTGTATCTAGTAAAAGGTCTGGATGTGATTTGTTCTATTAGAATTAGTGCTATATATATCTCCATAGACTGAAGTTTTTATTATCCCTGGATGCACTTAATCATTTGATAGTCATTAGATTATCCAGGTTAGTATATTATTTTCTATATAAAATCCTATTTTATTTTTAGAGTCAACATAAAAAGGAACCATTATTATAATTTCACTTAGGTCTCCAGTGGAGGACACTTTCAAGTATAGAACTACGTAAATGTAGTTCAAGATTCAATGGGGAGGGATAATTATCATAGAGTCACAAGTGACACTAGTCCAGTTTGCTCAGCTAAGTCGTACTCATGCTGTTAGCTTCATGAGAATGAGATCTAACATTTTTCGTCCGTCTTCCAATAAAGCAATTGAGGTTTCCCAGACTGGGAGTCTCCATGCTTTTCCATCTGTATGCCTCATGGCTGATTTGAAGGAGCTATGATTGTAAGACTCAAGTAAAGAGAGAGGTTTGCTTTAGTACAGTTTTATAACTCTTCAAAATTAAAGTGACTTGAGATTGTTTTTGTTGTTTTATTGTTGATTAAAGAGCAGCTAGTTCCTTTGCTCAGTAAAGCAGGTATAGGGAATGGTTAGGACTGCGTTTTCTGAAACCAGTTTGATCTGGTATGTACCTTAAAGCCTTCACTTATTGGCTATATAACTTTGGGTAAGTTTGTCATCTTCATTAAACCTCAATTCTCACATCTCTAAAATGAGGATAATACCTACTTCCTCGGGTTGTGGGAATAAGTGAGTTACTATAGGAATTTCTCCTAACACAGTGCCTGGCACATCCAATTGTCTAGTTATTGATGGTGAGTGATTCTTATGGTTAGTTCTATTAGCAGTAAGAATAGAGACTTTCAAAAGCTCTTGTTTGCATGTCTTCAATTTCAGTTTGTTGAGTGAAAATTATATTCTATATTGCTATATATCCTAATAGAAAGAATGATTCATTTAGGACTTGGGAAAAAGGAGTGAGTACAGCAAGATGAAAGAGAGTTTAATACTTCCATCCTGTGCAATTTTTTTCCCCCTAACACAAAGCTTAGTAGAAAGTATAGTGAAAATTGAATTTATTTATTTAGAGACAGAGTCTCACTCTGTTACTCAGGCTGGAATGGTGTTGTAATTGGTTCACTGTAACCTCTGCCTCCCAGTTTCAAGTGATTCTTGTGCTTCAGCCTCCCAAGTAGGTGGAATTGCAGGAGCACACCACCACACCTGGCTAATCTTTATATTTTTAGTAGAGATAGCATTTCACCATGTCAGCCAGGCTGGTCTTGAACTCCTGACCTCAAGGGATCTGCCCACCTTGGCCTCCCAGAGTGCTGGGTTTACAGGCATGAGCCACTGTAGCTGGCCTTGAATTTATTATTAGTGGGTTTATTAAATGAGACAAAACAATGAGATGAGTGTATTTCAGTTCAACAAATATTTACTGAGAACCTACCACACTGCAAAATGCTGGAGTAAAAAGATAAATACAAAGCTACAATGAGATACCATGTCACACCTATGAGAATGGCTAAAATAAAAATGCTGGCAATGCCAAATGCTGGCAAGGATGTAGAACAACTGGAACTCTCATTCTTCACCAGTACAATCTACTGGCAAAATAGTACAATCACTTTGGAGATAGTTTGGCAGTTTCTCATAAAGCTAACAGTACATTTGCCATAATGCCCATATAATCCCATCCCTCGGTCGTTACTCTAGAAGAATAAAAACTTACATTCCCACAAAACCCTCTCATGAATGTTTACAACAAGTCTATCAAAATTGCCCCAGACTGGAAACAACCCAAATACCTTTCAGTTGTTGAATGGATAAGCAAACTATGTTAAATTCTGACAATGGAATACTACTCAGTAATAAAAAGAAACAAATTATTGATACACACAACAAATTGGATGAATGTCAAAGGCATTGGCCAAGTGAAGCCTGTTTCAAAAGGTTATATACTGTACAATTCCACTTATAAGACATTTTCAAAGACACCAAGCTATAGTGACAGAGAAAAGATCAGTGGGTGCTAAGGGTTAGGAGTTGGAGGAGGTTGTGTCAGCACCCTGAGTGATAGAAATATTCTGTATCTTGATTTTAGTCATGGTTGCACAAACATATACATGTAATAAAATTTATGGGACTGTGCATCCTCAAAAGTCCATTTTATTGTATGATCATTTAAAACATGAAAAATAAGAATGTAAGTTTCTTGCTCTTAAGGAATTTATAGGTCCAGTAAGGGAAAAACACAAACATGAATAAGCATAATACAGTGGAGTGAATGTAGTGATTAAGATTAAGGCATACCAAGAACAGAGCTACCAACCAGCTTGACATGTCATGCTGCTGTGCAATGAATGGGTTACAAAAGTACCCAGATGTTGCTGCATAAGGTTTGTGGATGCCAGAGACCCAGGCCAGTTGCTTGTGGCCATGCACAGCCTTGTCTACTCTCAACCATTTTCTATGTGTGCTAAGATATAAAAAAGTTTTAAAAGAGTCCTGGCATAGTGTATTGTGAGAGCATAGAAGAGAAACATATTGCCTGGCAGACTGGGAGGGGGGATACCCAGGGAAAGACTTCATAGAGGAGACAACACCTGCACTGGGAATTAAAGAGTAAAGAGGAGATAGCCAAGAGAGGGCTTCTCCAGGGGAGGGGGAGGACATTTCAGCAAGTCATTCCTTGCCTGAGAAAGGTACAGAGGAGGGAAAGAGTGAGGTGTGAGTTGGGAACTCTAAGGCATTCAAGACTATAATAGTATAAAGTGTAAGTGAGGCTGGCAAAGTGAGACTGAACAGATTTATAGAGGACCTTGTATAATAAAGGAGCATTTTGTTGTATGATATAGTTTGAGCATCCCTAATTTGGAAATCCAAAATTTGAAACTTTTTGAACACTGACATGATGCCACAAGTGAAAAATTCCACACCTGACCCCATGTGACAGGTAGCAGTCAAAACATGGTTAAAATTTTGCTTCCTGCACAAAATTATTTAAAATATCGTGTAAAATTACTTCCAAGCTAGTGTAAAATTACTTCCAAGCTATGTGTATAATGTGTATATGAAACATAATTGAATTTCATGTTTAGACTTCAGTCCAATCCTTGAGATATCTCATTATGTATATGAAAATATTCCAAAATCTGAAAAATATCTGAAATCTAAAACACTTCTTGTCCCAAGAATTTTGGATAAGAAATATTCAACCCTTATTAGATTATGAGCATATTTACGGGCTCCCAGGGATGAATCATCAGAGAGGGTGATTTTATCAAAAAGAGAGGAGGCTGGAAGGATGAAGTAATAGGAAGAGGTATAGGGTTTGGTCTTAACTGTCAAGTGCTAGAGAACTCTCTGGCAACATATATGGCTTTAATGGAAGATTGTCTTTTGGGGAGGTCCCTTCATTCATTTATCCATCATTAATACATTCAAACACTCTTTATTCAGCACCTGCTGTCTTCCAGGCACTACTCTAGGCCTTCAGGACCCAACAGTGAATGAAACAAAAGCCCAGCTTTTACAAAGCTGATATATTAGAGGCCACATGAGCTGAGCTTTGGCAAATTTTTGAGTGTAAGGGACCTCTGAGACATCCAGGTTAACAACACCTAATAAGTAGATGGTAGCTGTGAAGAGCAGTCTGGGCTACAAATATAAATTGGGGATCATTGACACAAAGACAGAAATTGGAAACTTAGATGTTGGTTAGATAATCTATTTCTTTCACCTTAGTTCTCAATGATTTGCCATTGGATCTGGTCCTTATGTGTGAAGAGAGATGTATCTAGCTAATGCCATAATCTCAGGGTGCTCATTTACCCATACTTGTTTTTTTTTATGACATTCTGGTAAAAGGCTCTCTAATATTTCTTGAGGAGATTGAAAATTAACAAATATCTCTGACATGTAAAGCATTATACTAAGTTCTAGGAGGGATGGAAAATAAATAGTAGATCTAGTCCCTGTTCTGAAAACATTTTGAATCTACAAGGAGCGATCACCCCTGTACACTTTGTAAATGTTCCATGGTGCTTGAGAACAGCTATAAGCAAATTCTAGGCTGCTAAGGAGATTGAAATTCTAGCTAAAATTCTAGGCTGCTAAGGAGATTGAATCTTCCAGTACATATGCACAGGCAGAGCTGTAAAGCAATTGTCAAGGACACTTCCATAGGGCATATGTTTTGAAGCTGCTTTCTGATGCCCTGAATCCACACTGGCTCGAGATGACATAGGCCAAGTTATTGTGTCTGACTTGTGATAATTCAGATGGGCACATGGTTTTTGAGACAATTTTGACCCGGCTGTGTTGTTAGAGCTCTTGCAACTCAGGTACCTATTGATGCCACTATATTGATGTGGCCCCAGAACAAATCATTAAAATTCCAGCTGTTCTGATCATCAGGAAATAAACAAATGGATGTCCTTTCTTCATCCTAGGGCCTCATCTCCCCTGTGATGGAGTTGGGAAAAGGTGGGATTAGGAGTTGGGATGTGTAGGGTACAGGCACCATCTGGCAGGCAAAGAACCCATGACAGGGATTCATGTGCTAACCTTGTTCTCTGCTCATAAAGAACCTTTTGTCATTCTAAGCTGAGTGATTGCTCATTCTTAAGAGACATCATGAACACCTTGAATAAATGGTCTACATCTCATGTTAATTAGTTTTACCTTTAAAATTATGATGTTTCTACTTGTTTATATTCAATAAATAATTACACTTACTAAAAATTATTTCCCTTTCCATTTGATAATTGAGGGGATAGACATCTCTGCTATTTTGAAGGTGTTTTGGTTACACTCAGTTTTATTGATCAGTGTTATGTTGGATGTTCAGGGGAAGGAGGAGGAGAAATTTATATGTCCTTATTTTCAGTGCCATACTGTACAGAGTCTTAAATTTCTAACTGTTCTTCTAATGTATGTGTGCATATGTCTGCATGTGTGTATGTATATATATATGAACAGGAATTTATATGTGTGTATGTATATATGTACATATATACATATACACACACATATACATGCATATATAATGGACACTTAGGCTTCTTCCACCTCTTGGCTGTTATAAATGATGTTGCTATAAGTATGGCTGTACAGATATCTCTTTGAAACTAATTAACATGAGCTGTAGACCATTTATTCAGGGTGTTCATGACATCCCTAAGACTGAGCAATCTCTCAGCTTAGAATCACTATATATATATATATATATATATATATATATATATATACACACACACACACACACACACACATATATATATACACACACATATATACATATATATAATTCATTCATCAATATTCATATTATAAATTTCCTTTGAATTTATGGTTTTAAGAGATAGTTGAGATACCCTTTGGGACTTAGTTATAACAGATTTAAAAATAGCTTTATTATCTTTTTATTATAAAATTAGTTCATTCTTATAAAAATTTTTAAAATACTGACATGAAGTAGAAAGTGAAATCTGCATAGTAGAGGAGAGATTAAATATAGAATAAGGATCAGGGATGTCTATCATGTGTATAACTTTGTAATAAAACACAGATTTCACATTTTGGTGGGCCCTTTTGACAAGAATCCTGACTCACAATTGCTTAGTCATAATGTTCCTTGGCATCTAATGGGCCCAGCAAAATGGATGCACCAAAACTGTTGTATCATTCCACTTGTAGGTATATTATCCAAAAGAATTGAAAGCAGGATATCAAAGAGCTATCTGTACAGCCATACTTACAGCAACATCATTTATAACAGCCAAGAGGTAGAGGAAGCCCAGTCTCCATCAGTGGATAAATAGATAAGTAAAATGTGATATGTCCATACAATGGAATAACCCTCAGGATATTATGCTAAGTGAAATAAGTCCATCGCAAAAAGAGAAAGTGCTTATGATTCTACTTATATGAGGTATCTAGAGTAGTCTGATGCATAGAGACAGAAAGTAAAATGGTGACTGGCAAGGGCTGAGGAGTAGAAGAATGGGGAGTTGTTTAGTGGGTATAGCATTTCAGTTAAAAAGCATTCTGGAGATTGGTTGATAGATAAAAAGATAAAAAGCATTCTGGAGATTGCTTGATAAAAAGCATTCTGGAGATTGGTTGCATAATGTGAAAATGTTTAACACTACTAAGCTGTGCACTAAAAAATGGTGAAGATGGTACATTTTATGTTATATGTATCTTACCACAATTAACGTTTTTTAAATATTAAAAAATAGCCATTGTGTTAACATGCCCTGCTTTGGTGTACATACCACCAATAAAATTAGGACTGTTTTCCTAGTGCCGTATAGACTGAGGTGTTACTATTGTTACACTCTTTGTCTTCCATTGTCTCTAGGGCAGGGGGCTTCACTAATCCAGGAGATCCATGAACTCCTCCATACTTAATGCAGTTTTATATATGTTTAAGCATTTTCCTGGAGGAAAGTGTCCATTGCTTTCTTCAGTTTCTCAGAGGCATGTGATCCCCTTGCCCAAAAAGGGAAGGTTTAGCAGCACAGACCCATAGGTTGTTTCTATTCAATTGACCTTACTAAATTAACTGTGCTTGAAAGCTATTATTTCAAAGCTTTGAGTTGAATGTATACCCAAATAAAGCAAACTCTTATTAAAGCTCATTTATGCTATTGATTATCCATCTACACTTTTTGTGGCTCAGATATATACCAAGGTGCCTCTGGGAGATGCCCAGAGTAGAGCATGCTTTATTCTGCAGGGTTGCACATGCCCCCAAGGAATCATATTTGTTAGTTTCTCAGCTTTTCCTGCAAAGATAAAGAAGGTGCAACAAATGGTAATTGATGATTCAAACTCCCTTAATTTTTCCTACTTATTCATAATTTTCCCAATATGTGCCCCAAGTTTCTGAAGACTTTTAAGGTGACAACTGAGAAGTCTTCTGTCTCAATAAAGTGGATTTCTAGAAGGAAACAGTGGGGATATATGTTGAAATTACAGAGAGGAGATCGATTTAGACCATTTTTTTTTCCTGATTACAAAGCACAAAGCCAGTGCTTTCTAAAGCAAACAGAGATGTCAGAAGGTCTTTCCCCAGGCAATTCAATATGTACCTGAAGGACTCTTCTCTGACAGTGACTGTGCTTTGCTCTTTCAAAGCTCACTCTCAGGTAGAGATTGTTATCCAGTATTACAGATAATTGCTGACTGGATTTAACACAATTCTCCCAGGGGACTGAAGCTAATGGGTTAGGAATTCTGTGTCTTTAATGTGTTTGCCCAAGAAGACCATCTCGCCTTCCTAAAACAGAACTCAAACCCCTAAAGTGAGGAAGGTGCTCACATACTCTACACACATAAAGCCAGCTCCAATAATCATGACTTTTATTTTTGGGGTTTTTTTTTTTTTTTTGCTTATTCTATTTCTCCATTTAATTATATTATTTTAAAAAATCTGATAATCATGTCTTAATACCAACCTCCCTTTCTGACTAAGAACTTTTGTACTAATTGTTCTCTTTCTCTGTAATGCTCTCGCCCTCATGTCTCTGCTTAGATGTATTCTCGGAGGGACCTTTCCTGATGACCTCACCTAAATACTGTTCCTGCCCACCACTCTTCTGAGTCAACTTTAGTTTTCTTCAGCATTCTCACAGTCATCTAGCATTCTTATGCATTTATTCATGTGTTTATTGTCTGTTTTTCCCCACCAAGATATAAGTACTCAAAGAATATCCCTTTATTCAAATTTTAGGTTACTCTAACTTTTTCAATATTGGCCTTTTAACTTCATTCTTAAATGAATAGATGAAAGAATGTTCAAGGAAGATATAACTACAATGGATTGAGAAAAAGCCCTATATTTTCTTTTTTTTTCTTCTATGCAAAGCTATCCTTGAGAAAGCTTGTATGCATTGACATTCATCCTGTGGAGTTCTAATTAGATAAGTAAGCAACAACAAGGAAGGGGCCCTAGGTCAGGGAGACAATTGTTCTGAGACACAGCTAATCACAGACAACCCACTGGCATGACACCCTGTTCCCATATACCTCTCTCCACATGTAGCTCCAGCAGCAGGACCTTATCTGCACACCTTATCTGCACGTAGCCCTTCTAGTATAAACCTATAAAACTTCCCTCCAGCCTCTGCCTCTTGGCAGACAGGCCCCTTCTTTGCTGTGCTGCCCATTGCACCCTTGCAACATATGTTTGTACTTTCTTTAATAAATCTGCCTTTCTGTGCCTACACTATCTTGGTAAATTCTTTTTCTGCCTGTGACACTGGCCCAAGCCAGTTACACATGGGACAGATTTATTTAATGACTTAATTGAATGCTAACTGTGTACCCAGGCCAACCTATATGCTGGTAGGAAGGTAGTATTGTACCATTATTAAACTAGTCTTTTGTCTCTCTGAGAATATTTGAACATTCAACCATGATTTTTGGTTGGAACTTCCATTTAAAATGGGTGTTATTCTGAGGTCTGACATTACCAGTATATCAGAATTGTGTTCTTCTCTCGAGTTTTCATAAAAAGAGGTAGCAAAATGATAACACAGATAAATGGAGATTTGAGAAGTTGCCTACAAGATTAATTTCCTGTTCTAAAAAATGGGTTTATTTTCCAGTACATTTAAAACATTATATGTAAGGGCAGAATTTTTTTACAGAAATATGGATACAGAGTATTATAAAAACAAGTATAATTTTGTTTTTTCTTACATCTTATTCTTAACTATTGAACTCATTTTATTGGACTATTATCGGAAAATTTTAATTCTGAGGTTTCACATTATCAATAGAAATTACTTAGAAAATATTGTCCAAACAAAACCTATTATAACTAGGGTGTGGATGAGAGGGCTCAAGATGATCAGTATGTACAACAAATCCTTTACATTGATTTCCCAAATTCTACTTTGTGTACACTTTTCAAGTGTCCTATGTTGTCATTTTTTGGCTTTAACACTACATCTTCACAATTTTTACCTGACTCTGAAATTCTACTATTTATATTTCTATAGCATATATTTTACAATATTTTGTGTCCTCACAATTTACTAATTTAGTGAAATTATGTGTGCCATAGCAAAAAATAATTTTAAAAGGCCTATCTAAAATTATCTTCTGTATAAAGGACTTCTGAGATTTTCTAGAATGTATTTGTCAATAGGGCTGTTTCATTTTTATATAGAAAATTTGAACACCATGACTCAACCATTACATACTTCTTTTTACCCCCTCATTTATCCAAGTTTAAGTTATACAGGCATACCTTGGAGATATTACAGGTTGGTTCCAGACCACTGCAAGAATACAAATACTGCAATAAAGTGAGTCACACAAATCTTTTGGTTGCCCAGTATATACAAAAGTTATGTTTATACTGTAGTCTGTTTTTTTTTTTTTTTTCTGAGATGGAGTTTCGCTCTTGTTAACCAGGCTGGAGTGCAATGGCACAATCTCAGCTCACCTCAACCTCTGCCTCCTGGGTTTGAGCAATTCTCCTGCCTCAACCTCCCAAGTAGCTGGGACTACAGGCGTGTGCCACCATGCCCAGCTAATTTTTGTATTTTTAGTAGAGACAGGGTTTCACCGTGTTGACCAGGATGGTCTTGATCTCTTGACCTCGTGATCCACCCACCTCGGCCTCCCAGAGTGCTGGGATTACAGGCGTGAGCCACTGTGCCTGGCCTATACTGTAGTCTATTAAGTGTTCAGTCGCATTATTTCTAAAAATCCAATATACACACCTTAATTTTAAAATAATTTATTGCTAAAAAAATGCTAACATTATCTGACACAGAGATATGAAGTGAGCACATGTTGTTGGAAAAATGGTGCTGATACAGTTGCTCAATGCAGGGTTGCCACAAGCCATTATTCGTAAACAAAACAAAACAAAACAAAAACTCTCTACCTGCAAAGCACAACAAAGTGAAGAGCAATACAATAAGGTATGCCTGTACTTTTTTATTGAACTGTCCTGTAATTCTGGGATACACTTACTGAGCACCTTCTAGGCATCCATAGAATTTTATTATTGATACTAAAATAATGTGAGTCTCAAATATATGTTTAATGCACTGTTATTAATTGATATGTGTTCTCTAATTGTTTTTTTTTATAATATACACTATAGCATTCCCAAATATAATGCAAGTTTCTTGGAATTATATCCCCAACTTCTCACGTTCCCCACTAGCCCTGAACAAACAGGTGCTCCTTAACTTACAGTGGGCTACATCTTAATAGGCCCATCATAAATTGAAAATGCTGTTAAGTCAAATGTGCATTTTTTACTTATAATGGGCTTATGTGGACATAACCTCATTATAAGTCCAGGAGCATACTGAATGTTGTAAGTTGAACCATGGTTAAGTTGGAGACTATCTGAATGAATTGAATTTAATACTGAAGAGAGATCTTCACTAAGAACTATATAAATGTAAAAGTCAGTTCTCAGCATATATTCAGCCGTCCAGTTAATAGGCATATTTCTTTATAATTCTTCCAAGTGTTGTGGCTTTAAAAATTTCTATTATCTACTGTGTGAGCAGAACATGGATATCAGCTATTAATTGCTGTATTACAAACCACCCTAAGACATAATGGCTTAGAAGAACAAAAATTTATTATTTCTCAGAATTCTGTGGATGAGTTCAGCAGTGTGGTTCATTTGCTGCATGAAATTGCAGTTGGGGTTTCTTGTGTAGCTACATAAAGCTGGGTAGTCAACTGTGGCTGGAATATCCAAGACAACTATATGCTCATGTGTCTGGCATTTCAGCTGCAGTGCCTAATAGAGCTGAGTGCTGGCTGGTTCATTCTTTTCCTTTTCAGTCATCTAGCTGGAGGTTCTTTACATGGAAGCTGGATGGATTCCAAGAAGGCAAAAAATAAAAAAATAGAAAAGGAAAGTTGCCAAGCTTTCTAAAGCATAGGCCTGGAAATCACAAAGTTTTACTTCTGTCACAATCTCCTGATCCAAACAAGCAACAGGACAAGCCAGATTCAAGGAGAAGGGCTATTTCTCTTGTTGGAAGGAGGGACAAAGTCATGTAGCAGAAGGGTTGGGGGAATGGTTGACAGCCATTTTTTGCAGACAATCTATCACAACATGGTCGCAGGGAAGGAATGTATATACAATTATCTAGGTAAACTTTAAAATTTTTGTATCTGAGAAAATCAAAACTTAAAGAGTTTATTCAAGGTACCACAGCTGGTTTTCCAGACTCTTGCTGTGCAAAGTGCTGCCCTTAGACCAGCACCATCCGCACCTCTGAGAACTTATTTGAAATACAGAATATTGGACCCCACTCTGGACCTACTGAATCAGAATCTGCCTTTCCCAAGGTTCTCAGGACCTCTGAATGCACATTAAAGTGTGTTGAGACTCTATTACTCTTTTCATCTCCACAACTGAGATAGAAGATCTACCACCTACAAAAGAAGATTGTTTTGTAGTCAGAGACTTGACTCAGCATAGAAAAGGCTTTGTTTTACTTATTGCCTATTATGTTGTTTGTTTTTCAAAGCCCTGCCCTTAGCTCTTAACAGATATCAAATTTCATATTCACAACTACCTTGAGGGGTAATTATTATAACTCCCATTTTACAAAAGAGGAAACTAATGCTCAAAGACAGGTGGTTAAGTAATTTACTCATGTCACCCACACTTGCACATGGAGAACCTGAATTCAAACCTAGGGCTTTTTGACTCCAAATTGCCTGCTCTTAATTATGGTAACATATCCACAGGCAACTGCCATATGGCAGTGGTGAAGCAGTCTAAATGTTTAAAGAAAGAGATTGTTAGAGGGGAGCCATGGCATGTGGCTGGCTTGGTGAGCTGTCACTTCTCTTCTGACGCCTCCCACTCCCAACTAGCCTGAAGTGAAGATGCTGGCATGGGTGTGTGACAGATGGTGCGGGCCCGCTCTGCCGTATGTGCACTGCTCCTTGTTCCTGGGTACACAGCTGCCTGACAAAAACCTTGCCAGCTGGGCAGCTGCCTCTTGGGGTGTCTCCAAGGGTTGTTGCTCAGAGAGTGCAGTCCAGCATTTTCTCTGCTTCCTGTTTTAGACATGTCTTCCTGCCTTCCCTTGGGTCCTTGGATCTCTACCTGGGACAGAGAGTACTGTTTGGGTTGTGACTGGGAGCTAATGCCAGACCTTGAGCTGCACATAACATTTGGCCTCTGGATAAAGCTCATCCAAAAATGGGGAACCAAGAGAAGGAGCAGGGAATGGCTCCTCTTGGACTCCCTCTTCTGGGAGAGCTCAGCGCCTGCCAGAGCTTTCTTGCAACAGCTGTGCGTGGGATGGAAAGGCAATTTCCTCCTTGCTGTTCCCTTTCCAGGAATTAGAGAGGAAGAAATGAAGAATGAGGGACAAGTACAAGGGAAGGGCACTCCTCTTCCTAGACCCAGAAGCTGATGGGAGAGGGGGCCAAGAAAGCAAGCTGGAGAATCCTTCCACATTGGAGTAAAGAGAGCAATATTTATGTTTGTTTTGTTCCAGTCAGCACTTTATGCCATTGTAGGATAGGTTAACAGTTGACACCTAACACTGGGTGTGCAGTATTGTGCTAGCTCAGGTAATTACCCTTCCTGGATTAAAATGTATGTGTTATCACATTCCTTGGATAAGTTACTTGAGCTTACTAAGCCCCAGGGTTCTCATCTGGAAAAATGGGAGTAATAATTTTATTTCCTCATAGCATTCTTCTGCTATGAAGAATAAATGGGATAATACTTGTAAAGTGATTATATAGTCCAGTAACTGGAATTTAGTACATATTTAATAAATGTTATTTAGTAATATCAAAATTCTTGTGAGGATAGAAACTTTATTTAGTTATTATATCCCCATCTCCAAGAACAGTTCCTGGTACCTAGTAGTACTCAGTATTATTTGATGAATGAATAAATGATTTGATGAATGAATGAGTGAACAAATTCTGAAATATCCTAACAGTAATTTTGTGCTTCATGAGAGGACTCAGTAGCTCATGTGTAGAGAGATTAGCACTTCTGTGTGTGTATGTGTGTGTATGTGATATGTATATGTGTGTATATATAAATATGTATATTTAGGAGGTATATAGTGTGTGTGTGTGTATATATATATATATCTACATATACATATATATGCATACATATATATATATATATATATATATGTATATGGGGATAGACAGACTTTTCAAATGCTGTTTAGTTGATCTGAAATGTCACTGCATTTTTTTTTTCCTGGACCAAACTTCCCTTCTTCCTCCCTCCCGTTCTTTCTTTTCTTTCTAAATTATTATTTTGGCTCTGATGTCAAAATCTTGCCTCAGAGCATATCTATAGGTGGCTTTCATGCTCACAGTAGAGCAGAAACGAGTAAACTGGCTTGAAACCCAAGGTTCTTACCAAGTGAAATGGTACAGCATTTCTGCCATAAAGATGATCTTTCAACAATTCAAACTAAGCACCAGGACAGGCATTCCACAGTCTTCTGAGGGTGAGTGGTCTGTGGAAGTGGAATCCTTCTTGATCTTGGCATGTTGGAGGCCTGGAGGTCTGAAAGCCACCAGCTCCTTTTCTCTTACATATCTGGAAGGAAGACAAGATGAGCAGAAAGCCATAGAATCAGTACATCAAAATCTGCCAGACAGGAAATGGAGTTACCTTGTTCAATAATTAAGTTCTGAGATTGTGAAACTGAGGGGATCTTTCACAGTTCAAGAAAGGGCAAAGAATAAAAGTCTAATCTCCCATTTCCTAGGAGTCTGCTGCTTTTAGTCAGAGTCTGAGGGATGCCAACAAGGAACCTGGGCATACATTGCTCTCGTCCCTAGTGTATCCTGTGTTTCTTGAAGGAATGATTTTATAACAAGAGTTGGGAACATAATCTATTCTCTCAGAAGTGAAGCTTGAGATAGTCTCAACCCTGAGATTTGCTTCACAATCAGTGAAGAGCTTTCTTGATGCACTTATACATGGATGTCAAAATTAAAAAGAAAAAAGTTCATGGGGTTGGGTGCATCCTAGGCTTATTATTAAGTAACTTTGTTTATTTTAGAATAATTTATGATTTACATAGAATTTGCAAAGATAGCTCAATAGTTTCTCTGTAGCCCTCATTCTGTTTCTCCCATTGTTAACACCTTTGATTTCAATGGTACTTTGGTACGTTAGTATTCACTAAACTACAGTCTTTATTTAGATTTCATCAGTTTTTCTACTACTTCATCTTCTGTTTCAGGATCTCATCCAGGATGCCACTTTGCATTTAGTTGTCATGTCTCCTCAGTCTTCCCTGTTCTGTGTCAGTTTTTCTGTTTTTCCTTGTTTTCCATGACCTTGATACTCTTTAGGAATAGTAGCCAAGAGTACATTTACTTTATAAAAATTTCAAGTAGATTTTGATTCAGAATAGCACTGCTGTTAAGAACTCTTTCAGACATTTGGACCTGCATTTTGTTTTTGAATATACATTTTTTCCTGAATTCTTAAAGGTTTTACGATTTCTTACTGCATATCAAGTATCTCTGACATTTTGGTGACTAATAACCTATTTTTAATTAGGAATGAAAATGTATCTTGGCTATAATGTAAGCCAATATAAAGTTGAATTTGAGACTTGACCATATCAAAATGCAGTATATGAACAAACACTTTATGTAAGAATCTTTGGCTAACTAAACTTTTATGGCTTTAATAAGGGCAAAAATCACATGTATTGAATGCTAACTATGAGTGAGGAACTGTCTTCAGTGAGTTAAATGTGGTAAGGTACTTAACTCTGTCATGGTCTTGGGTGTATCAACTTGACTAGGTGCAACTACCATCCAAGAATTCCCTTCTAAGGAATTCTTTTTCCAGTTAGGGCAGGCTACAAGGGGTAGTCCCTAGAGAGTTAGAAGAGGAAAAAGAGACAGTGACCATTTTGTAGCCTACACATCTTGCCCCAATTTTTCAATCAAATACTAATCTATATTTTGTTGTGAAGGGATTTTGCACGTGCAATTAAGATACATAATTAGTTGACTTGAAATTCATCAAAAAGGATATTTTACTGGGTGGACATGACCTAATCAGCTTAAAAGACCTTCAAATAAGGCTTTAGGCTTCCCTGAGTTAAGAAATGCCTGTGGACAAGCTAAAACTTGTGCCCCTAAGGCTGCAGCCTGCTTGTGATCTTCCCTTCCTGACAACCTGCACTCTGGACATTGGACTTGATAAGCAGCCTTCACAATGACATAAGCCAATTGCTTGTAAAAAAAAAATCTATTTAATATATATTGTCTGGTTCCACTGCTCTAGTTGAACCCTGACTGATGGAAACTCTTATCATATGAGATAGTTATTCCCATTTACATCTAGAGAAACGGAAGCACAGAGAAATTAAATAACTTTCCCAAGGTCACATGATCAGTGACAGTTTGAATTCCAAACCATGGTGTGTAGTCCCCAAACCAGGCTCTTGACCGTTATATTATACTGGCTCTTGTATACGCATTGGAATATGCAAAGGAAAGAAGCCAGAAACAACCATTTTAAGAATGATTAATCCAGAGCAGTGGTTCTCAACCTTGGCTGCGCATTGGAATGTCATGGGGAACTATAGAAACCCAGTGCCCAGGGTGAATCCCAATTATATCAGGTTCTCAGGGGCTGGGATCCAGATGTATTTTTAAAGGTCTCCATCAGATTCCAATGCATAAACAAATTCAGGAATCACTGCTTTAGACTAGAGCAGATTGTCTCAAATTTTAATGTGTGTAAGACTCACCTGGATATCCTGTAGGTTTTAACTCTGTAGGTCTGGGGTGGGGCAGATTCAGCATCTGTAAGAGGCTCTTTCCAGGTAATGTTGACGCTGATGGTCTAAGGACCACATGTAGCTAACAAAGCTCTAGAATGTGTTTCAAAGTGAAAGATAATTTGGAGGAGGGGACAGACTGAAAAATAAGAGTGTATCCTTGAATGTGAATAATAGGATATGGAGTGATCTACATGAAGCAGAAAGGGGAAGGGATTGGCGACAGACCAAGCAAGTGGAATCACCTGTCTGATGAGAGTCATCAGTAAATGATCTTAGAGCCTCTCCCCAGAAATATATGCTCAAAGGACCAGAAAATATCCCAGAATGGTTGTTTTGAACAAGTTTATTCTTGTACTTGCTTGTACAACAGATTATAGCAAAGCACAATTTCTTAATAGTAGCACTTATTGACTTTGGGACCAGGTGATTTTTTTTTTGTGGGGCCATTTTGTGCATTGCAGTATGTTTAGCAGCATCTCGGCCTTCTACGTACTTCTATGTGCCAGTAGCATGTTACAACCCCACCAAGTTGTAACAACAAAAATGTTTCCAGACATGGGCAAATATGCCCTGAGGGACAAGAATCTCCTGCAGTTAAAAACCACTGTAATAGACTGAAAGTTAACACAGGGCTGGTGCACTAAAGTCCAAGATCAAGTGTTCAGAACATTAATGAAAACTGTTAGGAAGAGTGAATGATGGACCCAGTCATTACTCTGGTAAGCAGGGAGCACTTGATCAAGGAAGAGAAGGAAATGAGGACAGTGAGACTCAGGTTTATCCAATATAACAAACATTACCTTATTAAACTCAGCAAAAATTTTTTGAACTTCAAAATTGAGCAGTTAAATGAGATGGAAATAGGACTCCCCTGCTGCTGCTGGTACCATTGCAGAGACAAGGGGATAAGAAGATAAACTGTTGTAATGTGCAAGTTCATTTACATTATGTTAAGACTGGGGATGTCTACTGCCTTTTAGTCTTTCATTAGCTGCCTACCTGGGGCCTGTGTGCCATGTTGTTCTAGAAACCTCTCAACCATGAAATAGGTAGAGCTCCACCTCACATAAGTTGTTTTCTTCCTGCAGCTGGGTCAATGTTTATGGTTCTGACAAACTTGTGTAAGCACCCTGAGATTTTATAGTTATTTTAAAAGTCAGTATTTATATTTGCACCTGAATCATTTTCCCAGTATTTTTTATCCCCTCTAATCAAGCTACTCTTTCTGCTTTGGATGAATATATAAGAGCTCAAGGATTCTTTAAAGGAGCTGTCCCTTATGATACTCTTCGATGGGATTTCTCAGTTTCAGGCTTCCAGCCACTGAATTCTGAATGATTTCCCCTGCGTAATTGCACAGACACCCTTCTTGAGCTCTTTAGGCTGTCATAGTTTCAGATAATTCAATTAACTTTCCTAAATCTTAGAGGCATATTAAAGTATTTTAAAGAGAATTCAGACTCAACCACATGAGTTGTTTTCACCTGCAGTGTTCTTTCCTTATCTTTTCACCCCCGAGTATCCAAGCATGGTGTTTGTAAAGAGGCCCAGGTACTGTGTGGTCTAAATGCTTATGTCCCCCATAAAATTCAGATGTTGAAACCTAATCACCAATATAATGGTTTTAGGTGGGGTCATTAGGAGGTGATTGGGTTATGAGGGTGGTGCTCTCATGAATGGAATTAGTGTCCTTATCAAAGAGATTCCAGAGCACTGCCCTACCCCTTCTATCATCATGTGAGGACACAGCAAGAAGGTGCCATTTGTGAAGCAGAAACCAGGCCTTCATTAGACACCAAATCGCTGGTGTCTTGACCTTGGACTTCCTAGACTCTAGAACTGTGAAAAATAAATTTCTGTTGCTTATGAGGCACCCATTTTGTGGTGTTTTATTATAGAATCCCGAATAGACTAAGACACAAATGTAATATTAGTAGTACTCTCCTAGTTTACGTCAAATGACCATAGCAGTGAAATGTGCTTGGGGCTGAGCCCTGTGGTCCATGGATTGGGCCACTAAGCTATTACCCACAGAATGTTTAAAGTGGTGCTTCTCAAACCAGAAAAGTACCCATGAATCCCCTGGAAATCTGATTAAAATGCAGATGTTGATTCAGCAGGTCTGGGACAAAACCTGGGATTCTGCATTTCTAGTAAGCTCTCAGGGGATGCCAATGCTGCTATGGAACAGATCACACTTGAAGTAGTGAGGACTTAAACTGGTCTTGTGTTTGGGAGCTTCTAAATTCAGTATCTGAATTAATCTGGGTGTAAATTACTTAACATTCACTTCACAATGCTTTCCTGAAAAACCTTGATAATTACTGTTCCAATTTCCTAATTTAAAATCTGTTCTGGAACATGGATGAATTACCAAAAAATAAGTATGCTGAGAAAAACAAGCCAGGCACAAAAGACTACATTTAATATGATTCCATTTACATGAAATTCTGGAACAGGCAAAACTAATCTAGAGTGACAGAAATCAGATTAGTGGTTGCCTGCTGGGGTTGGTGGTGCTTGTGGGGTTATCTAAATTTGTTAGGGGTGATAATGGTCCTTATTTCTTAGACATAATGCTGATATACTTATGAATAAATTATACAGTTCCTGGGATTAGCTTCAAAATAATTAGCTGGAGAAAAGGGTGGGTGTATGGCTAAAACAGAAGTGACTGTGTGTTAGTAATTGTTGAAGCTGGGTGTTGAGTACATGGCCCTCATTGTATTATCCTCTACTGCTGTATCTGTGTGAATATTTCCAGAACACAAAATATTTTGAAAAGTAGTTATCAGTTGGAATGTTTTATCTGATGATGAAAGCTTTTTATGAATGTAGGAAATACAGTTACAGACTATTTTTTGTTTTTGAGATGGAGTCTTGCTCTGTTGCTCAGGTTGGGAGTGCTATGGCACAATCTTGGCTCACTGCAGCCTCCGCCTCCCAGGTTCAAACAATTCTCCTGCCTCAGCCTCCCGAGTAGCTGGGACTACAGGTGCCTGCTACCATGCCTGGCTAACTATTTTTGTATTTTTTGTAGAGACGGGGTTTCACCATATTGGCCAGGCTGGTCTCAAACTTCTAACCTTGTGATCCACCGGCCTCAGCCTCCCAAAGTGCTGGGATGACAGACATGAGCCACTGCACCTGGCCTCCAAAGACTACTTTTATTCATTCATTCAGTACACATTCATTGTGTACCATGTGTGCCATGGATTGTGCTACACAATGAGGATAAATCAAGGAATAAAGTCAAAAACCTCCTACAGTCCTGGGGCTTTCATTCTAGTGCAGAAAACAGGTATAACTAATTAACAAAATCAATAAGTAAATACATTGCATAGTGTGTTAGACATAAGTGCCATGATAAAACTAGGGCTGGCTAAGGGGTTTGAAAGGAGAGGAAGGCTGGATGGGGAAGGCAGGGGCTCATTGAGGAACAGGGTGCTCAGGGCAGGCCTTCCTGGAAAGATGACATTTGCATCAAATCCAGAAGGAAATGAGAGGTTTAGCCCATGCAGATAAATGGGGACAGAGTATTCTAGGCAAAGGACAACCAGTGAGAAGGCCTCATGTAGGAACAGTTCAAGGTTTCAATACCAAGGAAGAGGTCCTCATGACTGAAAGGAGTGTGTGTGTGTGTGTGTGTGTGTGTGTGTGTGTGTGTGTGTGTGTGTGTTGAGGGTATGAGGGGCAGGCAGGAAGAGAGGCAGTTATGGCTGGATGGGTCTAGATCAGTGGTTATAATGACATTGGCTTTTCCTCTGAGATGTGCTGAGGGTTTTGAGCAGCTTGGCATGGGACAACCTGACTGCTGTGTTAAGAAGACTCTACGGACAGGGGTGGAGGTGAGGGGAGCAGGCACTTGGTCTGTTGCAATGTTTTCTCTCATGTGCTGAATGTAGATGGCTTGGTATCCTATTGTTTGCAGCTGAGAATACCCTCCTTTTTTTCAGTCTTTCTCTTTCTCTCAAATATCCTTCACTCTGAAACACACTCTAGATGCAGTCCCTGGATCAGCAGCATCAGTATCACCTAGGAGAAGCCTCCGAGCTGTTCCATCAATAATCTAGGTGAGACCATAGAAATATATAGATAAGTGAGGTGATGAATATGTTAATTAGTTTGATTTACTCACACATTTTATGCATGTATCAAAACATCACATTGTACTCCATAAGTATGCACAATTATGACTTGTTAATTTAAAATGATAATAAAAAAAAGACAATAGTAATTATCCAGATGAGGGACTATGGGGGAGTCACACCAGGTGGAAGCTCTGGAGGTAGGAAAAAGTAGGATTCTAGAACTATTTTGAAAGTAGATCTAGCAGGATTTCCTAAGTGATTGGCTGTGTGCTGTGAATGTCACAGAAAGTAAAGGATGTTTCCAAGGTATTAGGCCTGAATAAGTGGAAAGATGGAGTTGTCTTTGCAATGAGGAGACAGCTTGGGGTGTCTGAATAAGGGCTAAAAGGTTGTTTCCAAACCCTCCACCCTGCAGTGAACATGACATCCAGCTTCTTTAAAGCCAGACATTATGTTTGTGCAATAGCTCCCTAAAAACTATGAAGTGGCTTTTCCATCAAAGCAAATTTGAAAAATATTGAGAAATACAGAAAGTCTGAACTAGAAATTTGTAGGGCATTTTGTGTGATGATAGCAGCTAATGGCAATATGCTCTACATTCTTCTCTGTGGCATCCTAATTTGTCATGCATAAAATGCACCTGGGTGATTAAGAATGTATTTACTTCCTTTCAGGATGTGGCTGGTGACTATAGCAAGAGGAATGTTGCAGAGTAATTTGTTATTACAGAAGAAAATGTCTGAAAAGTTTATGGCAGACTAAAACCTGACATCAATCCTAATCTTATATCACTTGCTGTGACTCAGGAGTGATGTTGACTCTTTCTTTCTTTCTTTCCTGCCCTCTTTCTTTCTTTCTTTCTTTCTTTCTTTTGCTTTCTTTCTTTATTTTTTGCAGCTGACACTTTGAGCTGCCAACCTCCCTTTCATTTATTTGTGTTTGCTTTTTATTGTTACCCCACTGACATCTTTCTCTTTCTTCTCATAGAGAGAAGGATTAAGATTTAAATGATAATATAATATGAACATGTTTATTTAGCCATGGTCACTGAGTCCCCAATAATATTTTCATTTTTATAAGGAGTTTTGAATATAAGGATACATTCATTTAAAGGGACTATTAAGTGAAAAATTTTAATGGCTGACTACTGAGTTGGTTTGTGCCAACAATAGCAAGCACAATTTCAACTGAACAATATTGCTGCTTTTCACCAATTCTATAACTATCAGTATAGCATCATACTTCTCTCAATCATTATCTGCTATTTCCACAATCTGAATGTAATACAAAATATTGGGTATTAATGAATTATTTTAATGCAGTCTTTGGAAAAATACTAAATTAGTGATTTAGTGGTCCATACTTCTGAACAATTATTGTTCTTTCAAAACTTGTTGATTTTATTTTTAATTATCACCATTGCTGTACCCTATAGATATAAGATTTTGTCTGTCTACATGGTTGACCATTTCTCCACAGCCACCTCTGGAAACATAACAGATAGTTTTAGATCTCTGGGCCTCCCTATGCACAGGACTTACTTGGATTGGTAGAGTTCTTCGGGGGTCCTTGGGTCTGATTTCATTTCTTATTTAACATGTGATAAAAGACAACTATTGTTGGCTTTTCCCCCTTCTCTTATGCTATCTTAATTGTTTCAGAGGATTTTTGTTTGTTTTGGTTTTTTGTCTGCAAAAGGGTGAAGGAACAATTTCTATCCTCATAGCTGTTTTGTGTACCTGGTAGGGCAACAGAGTGAACACGGAAGGGCATTGGTTTAGGGGAAGAAGATTGAGACAAGATGGGAAGGGGGTATCCATAAGGGGTATAGGTTGAGGAAGGGTTTGTGCCAGGCCAGGAGAGGATAGGGATCTTGGGGGAGTGTATGGGGAAGAAGAGAAGGAGCATGGGTAGGGTCATCTGACCTGGCAACTGTCTCTGTATTTGCACTGGCAGGGGTCGTCCTCTATTTCTTTTCTTCTTCAGCACTTGTGGCTGATTGTTCTGCTCTTGTGGTTGGTTGGTTCATATCTGTGCTAAACATCTGTGGTTTGTCTGTAATTTCAGCCATGAGATTAAAGCCTTCTAGTGGTCTGTCCCCGAGGCAAGGCAAAGCCACACTCTTAAACTTTGCTTGGTCATCCAGGCACTGCTGCAGCCAATGGTAGCCCTGGAGTGTCTTGGGCATCACTAAACATAACCCTGACACCTCCACTGGTGGTTGAGTGGGAGTGAGGGGATACTGGAGAGGCTAAGATGCTGTAATTGGAGAAAGGGGGTTTCTTTAACACCACATAAAAAGCCTTCCCAAACTGACTTGCAACCCCCTCCTCTTCTCATATTCAATTCTGTTGACCTCCCATGGCAGAAAGAGGGTGCTTCCTACAAGTTGTTTCCCATGGCCACCACACCAGGGGTTCATTCTTTTCTCTCCCACTCTTCACCATTATTAAATATTTTGGATGTCTTACCTAAAATCCCTCTAAAGTAATGTGGCCATATTTAAGTCTCTGTAGTCAGGCAAATCATCCTACTTGTCTCCAATTTGTGTACTTGTTTTTATTTTTTTATTTCAATAGTTTTGTGGTACAGGTGTTTTTCTGTTACATGAGTAACTTCTTTAGTAGTTATTTGTGATATTTTAGTGCACCCATCACCTGAGCAGTGTACACTGTACCCAATATGTAGTCTTTTATCCTTCACCCTCTCCCAACCTCCCCCACCTCGAGTTACCAAAGTCCATTATATTATTCTTATGCCTTTGCATCCTCATAGCCTAGCTCCTACTTATAAGTGAAAACACATGATATTTAGTTTTCCATTCCTGAATTACTTCATTTAGAATACCGGCCTCCAGCTTCATCGAAGTTGCTGCAAAAGACATTATTTCATTCCCCTTTATGGCTGAGTGGTATTCCTTGGTATACATATACCACGTTTTCTTTATCCATTAGTTGATGGTCACTTAGGTTGCTCCCATATCTTTGCAATTGTGAAATATGCTGTATAAACCAGACATGTACATGTGTCTTTTTCATATAATAACGTCTTTTCCTCTGAGTAGATACCCAGTAGTGGGACTGCTGGATAGAATGGTAGATCCTCTTTTAGTTCCTTAAGGAATCTCCATACTGTTTTCCACAGTGGTTATACTAATTTGTATTTCTACCATCAGTGTAAAAGTGTTCCCTTTTCACCATATTCACACCAGTTTGTTTGTTTGTTTTTACTTTTTAATAATGGTCTTTCTTATAAGAGTAAAGTGGGATCTCATTGTGGTTTTAATTTGCATTTCCCTGATGATTAGTGATATTGAGCATTTTTTCATATGTTTGTTGGCTGTTTCTATATCTTCTTTTGAGAAATGTCTATTCATGTCCTTTGCCTGCTTTTTGATGGGATTATTTGTTTATTTCTAGCTGATTTGTTTGAGTTCCTTGAAGATTATGGATATTAGTCCTTGTCAAATGTATAGTTTGTGAAGATTTTCTCCCACTCTGTGGGTTGTCTGTTTACTCTGATGCTTATTTCTTTTGCTGTGTAGAATACACTTCGAACAATTTTCTATAGGTCAGTTTCAGGCCTGTCAGGAATTGACTTCTATGTTTGTGTTTCACTTTTTCATCAAATTGTAAGCAATTCTCTGTGAAAGATGCAATTTGACAAATTATTAAATTGCTATCTTTGTCAGCTTGGCTGCTATAACAAAATGGCACAGACTTGGTGGCTTAAACGACAGACATTTTTTCTCTCACATTTCTGGAGGCTGGGGAGTCCAAGATAAAGGCACTAGGAGATTTGGTTCCTGGTAAGGGCTCTCTTCCTGACTTGCACATGGCCACCTTTGTGCTGTGTTCTCACATGGCAGAGAGAGAGCCAGAGAGTAAGAGAGTGAGAACGAGAGAGTGAGAACCCAAGAGAGCACTCTGGTCCCTCTTCTTTGTAAGGATCCTAATTCCATCATGGGGCTCCAGCCTTATAAACTTATCTATTAATAAACCTAATTACCTCCCAAAGGCCCCACCTTCCCTCCAAATTCCATCACATTGGGTGTTAGGGCTCTAATGAATGAATTTTGGGGTAAAATAGTCCATAATAATAGCCTTTCAGTAAGACTTGTCGTATAACTCTTACTTTAGGAATTTGCTCTGTGGCTGCTCATACTTGGCATGGGAAATAATCTCTTAGAATGGAATTGAAATGGAAATGGTTGGGGCCTCTTACCTCCATCTCATCTAATATGAAGTAGAATTCCCAGAAGGAACATGAATAGCAGAACAAAGAGCAAAGGTGAGGGCAAGAAGACTTCTTGGGAACTTATTGCAGTAATTTAGGGGTTGGGGTAGTGGTGATGGAGGCTAGGACCACTGGGCTGGCTGTGGGGTTTGCAGATGTGTAGATTGTGCATATGTTTTAAATATAGGACTAACAGGATTTGCTGATTGATAAATAGATGGTATGGTTTATGGATAACTCCAAGGTTTTTGAAGGAAACTGAGGAAGGCAGGGTTTGGCAGAATGAAATGGCATTGAACAGGAGACAGCTGTCATTCTCCATTTTATTCACAGTCTTTGAGTGTGATTGCTAGTCTAATCTACCACTGGACATTTTTCAAATCTTTCTAGTAAATGAAAAATGCTGGGAAAGGGAAATGGTATGTGTTTATGTGTCACTGTTGAGCGCAGGCTTTAACCCCCAAATGGAATATGTTGCCTTGGCTTTCTAAACTATAATGTTTTCTATTTTAATATTTATGCTAAGATAACACTTGTATTGAAGAACAAATTGCATCAAACTTTGGTTGAAGAGCAAATTAAAGCAATCCATGTTTATATATGTTTTACTTCCTTGAGCCAGAACATCAAAATATTCAGTGTAGTTATCAAATAATGAGGCTGATTAATAAACTGCGTAAAAACCCATTCTTGATTCTGTATAGCCCTACTTCTTCTTCTCCAACTCAAACCCAAATTATAATTTCATTTTTTTCAAATTCCATCTTTTAAATTCTATGCTTTATTTTTTTGAAGTCAAGACATTTTAAAATTACAAATTTATAAGTCATCAAATTATGTCAGAAACCCAATATTTGAATCATAGTTGTAAATTTAGATTATTTGCTCTCCAGTGAAAATTCCATAGAAATTTCTTATTGTAGCCCTTCAGCTAGTAAAGGGCTTCTTTGTCTTTTTTTAAAAAATGACTGTTATTTTAAAACTTCTATTGTTTGATTTCTAACATATCCTGCTGCGTTTTTTGTTTTTGTTTTTTGAGACAAGGTCTTGCTCTATTTCCCAGCTGGAGTGCAGTAGCATGATCATAGCTTACTATAGCCTTGACCTCCTGGGCTCAAACAATCCTCTCATCTCAACCTCCAGAGTAGCTGGGACTACAAGCATGTGCTGCCACATTTGGGTAATTTTAAAAACTTTTTTGTATGGATAGGGGTCTCACTCTTGCCCAGGCTGATCTCAAGCTCCTGGACTCAAGCAATCCCCCATCTCAGCCTCCCAAAGGGCTGGGATTATAAGCATGAGTCACCATGCCTGGCCTGCTGGTTTAAGTGTAATATGGAGAATATTGAGTGAAATAATCAGGATATCGTGGAAGCACTACCAATTTTTTTTTTGAAATAATCACATTTATCCCCTGTCTTTCTCTTTCAAATGGACAGGTGCATATGGTCATCATTGGGTTTAAAGCATTGCTATTTTTATTTATTACAATGTCTGTATCAAGAAAAGCCAGGCAGGGCTCTCCATCATGAAAGGTAGACCTCATAAAGTGCTGCCTTACTGAATTAAAAAAAATGAGCAGAGACTTTGACACTAGGCTCAAGGCTAAGGAGGGATATGGGTATACATCTCTCTTATCAAGTCCTGTTTATCCTTGGTCCTCTTAGATGAAAGGCAGGGGACGTTGTTAAAACGTTGGCTGGAAGAAAGGTGAGAACTTGATTTGGGTTTTAAATTTGTCATTTTGTTTTGCTCTGCCAACACTGAGTAAAGTGGTTCTATACAATTAGCTGAAACAAACATTGAGTTTCCTGTCTTGCTCCTTGCTTTCACCCTTCTCAGGAAGCAAGCCAGAATTGACTCTGCATTGGCCTTAACCTCCAAGACTCATGTGAGGTCAATACTCATCAGCCATCTTTTAAAAATATCAACAATTACAATACCAGGACAGCATCATTATTGATCCTTTGATTGCTGTTCTCACTTTAATGTCAAGACTCTGAAGCCTTGACCTTGTACTCATAGCCCTTGAAGCTTTTAAGAGATGATTATTTTTAATGATACAACAGTATTATTGCCATTTAGGAATCTGTTTTGGTGATAATAGAAATAGCCCCAAATAGCAAGAGTGTGGTTTTTAAAATTACTTTCTGTGGCAGACACAGTTGTATTCACAAGGGCATTTCCCCTCTTCTTTGCTACCAGCAACTTGATTTGGTTTAGGTGGTAATGTGCACAGCCCAGGGGATAAGTCTAAACCAGTCTTCTAAGCTGGTGGTGTAAATCAGTGCATGGTAATTCAATATCCATTGGAGAAATGCTCCTTTTTCCAGCCCCTCTTGCAAATTAGATTACCATGTAACTTTTGGCCAATGAGACATAAGGGCAGAACTGGTGGAGGACCGTCCAGGAAATACTTTATTGCCTGACAAACAAAAGTTTGGAAGGATACCTCCCCAACACTGAACTTTTCCCTTATTCCTTCCTTAAATGTGATTATAATATGTGATGTCCAGATCTGCAGTAGCTATCTTGCAACCATGAAGTCACAAACCTAAGGCAAAATGCTGAGGATGGCAAAGTTGAAAGAAAAAAATGAGCCTGGGACCTTGGTGATATTGTTGATTTAAGATATTAAACCAGGAATTCCCTGTCTTCTTTTATTTTGATAATAAAATATATTTATTGTTCAAATCACTATTAATTCTCTCAACAAGAAATCTTCCTATTTGAGTCAGCTTCTGTTTTACTTTTCAGGCAAATCATCTACTTACTCTACTTTGTAGATACAAGCATAACCTATTAGAAAGAGCCCTCAATTAGTCCAGATTTGGGTTCTAGTCTCAGAACACTTATATTTGAATGCCTACTTTCATCAGGTACTGTGATATATATTGGGGATATTAAGGTTGATAATATGTGCTCCTAATGCTAAAGGAGTTTATAAATAAGTGGGAGAGATTGATTTTAAATAGATAATTTTGATAAAATAGATAATTTTGATACAATGAGTCAAGTATAATAATTGAGGTATAGACTAAAAGTCATGGGAGCAACAAAGTGATGGGAGAAAAAAATGGGGTCATGGACTCCATTTTATGAAGCACACAGAAGCTTTTGAACAGAAGATACTCTTTTTAAAAAAGTTTAATGAGGTAAAACTTACAATATGAAATGTAAATTTCATGTATAATTCTGTTACAGCAACCAATGTCAAGATATGAAACATTTACATCACTGCAATAAGCCAGGCTACCCCCCAAATCCCCTGATCCTGGCAAACATTGACCTTCATTCTATCACACAGTCTTGCCTTTTCTAGTACGTGAAATGAGTATCTTCAGTTTCCTTTCATTTTCAAGGTTAGTTTTGCTTAGATATAAAATTCTTGCCTGACAGGTTTTTTTTGTGGGGTTTTTCATTCTGAATATATTGTTTCACTTCCATCTAGCTTCCATTACTTCTGACAAGTCAGCTTTTTGTTGTATTTTTTTTTCACTGTATATAATTAGTTGTTTTCTCTTGCTTCTTTCAAGATTTTTCTTTTTCTATGGCTTTTTAACGATTTGACTATGGTGTTTTTAGGTGTTGATATCTTTGTGTGTCTCCTACTTGGGGTTTCTTAAGCTTCTTGAGTTTACAGATTAATGTATATTTTTAAATTTGGGAAAGTTTCAAAATTATTTCTTGAAATATTCTTTTTTCTCTTTCTTCTTCTAGCACTCCCATTACATCTAGGTTGGTACAGTTGACATTGTTTCATAAGTCTTCAAGTCTCTGCCAATTTTTCTTCAATTTACCTCTCTATTGTTCAAACTGGATAATTCTATGCATCTATTTCATGTTTACTCATTCTTCTGCCTTCTCCATTGTACTACCAAGTCTGTCTAGTGAATTTATCATTTCAGTTATTGTACTTTCCAATTCCAGAATTTTCACTTGATTATTTTTGATATTTAATATTTATTAATATTAAACATAAATATTAATATTTAATATTTTAAACAGTTAATAATTAATGTTTCTGTTGTTATAATGATATTTCCAATTTAAAATTATTGTGATCATATTTTTAAAAAATTCTTAAACATGGTTTCCCTTAATTCTTTGAACCTGTTTATAACAACTGCTTTAAAGTCTGTTGAATCTAGCAACTGGATCCACTCAGAGTCCATTTAAAAAACCAACTCCTTTTGTTTTCCTGAATATGGGTTATGCTTTCCTATTTCTTTGTCTCATTGTTTTTTGTTGGTATTACTGAAAACTGGATAGAAGGCTGGATATTTTAGATAATTGTCTTAGTTCAATCTGCTATAACAAAGTACAACAAGACTGAGTGGTATATAAACAACATTAATTTATTTCTCACAGTTCTGGAGTCTAGAAGTCCAATGTGAGGTTGCAAGCATGATTGGGTTCTGGTGAGAGCCCTCTTCCAAGTTGCAGACTGCCATCTTATTTTCTTATGTGGTGAAAGAGAGTAAGAGAGCTCTCAGGAGTCCCTTTTATAAGGGTGCTAATCCCATTCATGAGAGCTCCACCCTTATGACCTAATTACCTCACAAAGGCACCAGCTTCTAAAATTATCATATTGGAGATTATGATCACAACATTTGAATACTGAGGGGACAAAAACATTCAGTTCATTGCAATAACATATTGTAGAAACTGTGGGTTCTTCATTTTTTCTTAGTGCTGTTGTTTTTGCAACTTCTTTTTCTTTGGTTTAATTTTGTCTAGTAACTTGCTTTGCTTTAATCTGTGGAATCTTTTCCACCTCTCTCTCATTCCCCAAGTTTGTGGCTGTAATGTGGCTCATCTTTCCTCCTCTTCCTCCTCCTCTTCTTCCTCTTTTTCCGTCTTCCTTCTCCTCTTTGGCCTCCTCCTCATTCTCCTCCTCTTCCCACCATGTTTTTCCTCTTATTTTTCCTCTTCCTTCTCCCAGCTTCCTATGGGTCACCCTTTTGTCTGTATAGCTTAGTTGTCAGCTGATGATCAGACAGAAATTGTGCAAAAACAATTCATGCCAGTATAGATTCTACTTTCTGTTGATTGATCTGCGTGTAAGTGCATCGCTTTCAAAGTATAGGCAGTTTTCAATCTTCTTTGATTTTTTTGCTGAATCCTCTTGGGTCTTCCTTGCATCTGCAAGCAGCCTTGCAATCATCCAGAGACTGTGAAGAGCTTGGACCCATTCAGTTCTGCCTGTACACAGCCTCCTAATTAGCCAAGGGTGTATGTAGAGCATTTCTAGCCCCTCTATGGATCTCTAATTTCCAGGATAGCCCTGTTAAATTTCTGACTTTCTAGCTAGTCTGCCACTCATTCCTAGTGTGGCTACAACCTCAAGCTAACAGAGCTATAGACTTTCATCCCTTTTGTTTCCTACCAAATTTGCTAATTTGACTGGCAACACTTGTGGGTTTTCACCCTCTGCTCCAAATCAAGGCTGGCCATCTAATGGAAAATCTTCTATTTTACACTGCTATTCCCATCTGACACCACTACAAAGTAGCACTAATTTGCAGATTAGTATGGGTGGGTGGATGGGGGTGTATGTGATCGGTTCCAGGCAAGAGCACCACAGACACGACTATTTTACTCAGAGTTTACCAGTTTTTCATGAACAAATACATATCAATTTGTTGTCAGCCTTTCATCTATTTTTAGACCCTTGAAATGATTATTGTTGGTTTTTCCATTTTTATAATTTTGTTTTGGAAAGATATTTTGTGATCATATTACTCTGCTATTTCCAAAAGTTTTTCTTTTACATATTACATCTAGCATTTCTAGAATAAACCCTACTTGGTCATGACATATACTTTTTACATACTGCTATATTTGATTTGCTAACATTTTATTAAGGATTTTCTTGTCTGTGTTCATAAGTGATATTGGTTTCTATTGTCTTTTTCTTATAATATCTTTTTCTTGTTTTGATATCAAGATAGTGTTAGCCTCATAAAATGAGCTAAACATATTCCCTCATATTCTATTTCCTGGAAAAGTTTGCATATAATTGGTCTTTTTTCTTCTTTAAATATGTGGTAGAACTCACCATTAAAGCCATCTGGTCTGGAGTTTCCTGTTGGGGAAGGCTTTTAACTGAAAATTCAATTTCTTTAATAGATGTAGGCTATTCAGGTAATCCATTTCTTCTCAAATGAGTTTTGTCAGTTTGTGTTTTTTCAAGGAATTTGTCCATTTTACCTGAGTTTTAAAATTTATTGTTTTAACATTTGTCATAATAGTCCCTTATATTGTTTAATGTTTGTAGGATGTATGGTGATGCTTCCTTTTTATTCCTGACATTGTTGATATGTGTATTTTTCTCTTGATTAGTCTGGCTATTATTTTTCCAATTTCAGTAATCTTCTCAATAATGATTTCATTGAATTTATTCATTGTTTTTCTGTTTCACTGATTTTTGCTGTTTATTCATTTTTTTCCTTCTGCCTGCATTAGGTTTCATTTGTTTTTCTTTAACATATTTCCTTCAGTTGGAGCTTAAAACACTGATCTGAGACCTTTTTTCTTTCTAGTATATCCATTAATGTTATAATTCTCCTTGTAATCACTGCTTTATCTGCACCCCAGGTATTTTGATAAGTTGTGTCTTCGTTTTCAAAATTCTATTAAAAGTGTTCTAATATCCATTGTTATTTTTTCTTCAAACCATGAGTTATTTAGCATTGTGTTGTTTAAATTCCAAATGTGTGAGAGATTTTCCTAGTGATTTTCTTTTATTGATCTCTAGTTTAGTTTTGTTGAATTCAGATAAAACATTTTAATCAGCCATCTGAAATGTATTGAGCCTTGTTTTATGTCTCAAAATATGGTCTGTCTTGATGAACATATACCATACATACTTGAAAGTATGTTCTTGTTTGTTGTTGGATGAAATGTTCTATGAATGTCATTTTTATCAAGTTGGTTAATAGTGTTTGTCAAGTATTTTACATCACTAATGACTTTCTGCTTGTGTGTTATTATCAGCTTCTGAATGAAGAATTTAAAATCTCCAACTATAATTTTTGATTTGTCCATTTCGAGAATCTTAATATTTAAAATGTGAGACTTCTCCACTCACTAGCTAAATGGTAAACAATCCCCCCTAAGGTCACAGGATTCATTTTTTTTATGGTTAAAATGCTGATACGTTTTCCATTTCAGCCATTGTGGTGTTTACCAAAATAAATAATTTAAGAAGAGGCATTATAAATCATATATACTAAGTAAATACATGATCTCATTAATGCCCACATTGAAACATTATATAAACATTAACAAAATAATGTATAGTGATATAGGATTAGAATTTTTGACAGCATTTTTTTTTTCTGGGGACAGAGTCTCACTCTGTTGCCCAGGCTGGAGTGCAGTGGTGTGATCTTGGCTCACTATAACCTCTGCCACCTACCGGGTTCAAACTATTCTCCTGCCTCAGCCTCTTGAGTAGCTGGGACTACAGGCGTGTGCCACCACAGCCAGCTATGTTTTTTTTATTTTATTTTTAGTAGAGATGTGGTTTCACCATGTTGCCCAGGCTGGTCTCAAACTGCTGACCTCAGGCCATCTGCCTGCCTTGGCCTTCCAAAGTGTTAGGATTACAGGCGTGAGCCACTGCACCCAGTCACTCACTGCATTTTTAATATGGTGTTCCTACCAAAACATCAAGCCTTCTTGTATGTGACATGTCAAAACATAGAGATATACCCGGTAGAACATATATATTAAACATTTATACTAGACCTTAAAAATCACCATTTTCAATATTCAAGAAATGTAGTTAATTTTGCTGTTACAAAATAGTAAAAAATGTAACCCCTCCCCACAAAAAACATCTTCCAAGAACCCCTTTAGAGAAATTGTCTATTCTCCTTAAGTGTCATAACACCATATATTGAGCTCACTGTTAGTCTAGCCAAAAGGTCAGCAAATATTTTCTGTAAAGGGGAAGGTGGTTAGGCTTTGCCATCTCTATCCCAGCTACTCGACTCTGCTGTTATAGTGCAAAAGCAACCATGGACAATATGTGAACAATTAAGCATGGGTGTGTTCCAATAAAACATAATTTACAAAAACAGGTGGTGGACCTAATTTGGCCATGGGCTATAGTTTGCCAACTCCTGGTGTAGACAGTAACCCCTGTTTTGCCCTGTCTCAATTAAAATACTGACTTTGTTTGTCTCTGTACATACATTTGGTAACTCTGAGAGGTGAGAGGACATTTTGTTCAGGGAAGGTGACAATTGAAAGAAAGATGAAAGAGGTTAGAATGGCCACTTAAGCTGGTTTTAAACTTCCTACAGTGGAAACAATATAGAGGGCAAGGTTAACAATCATTCAAGAAGAACTTTAGCAGACCCTGGGTACAATCGCAGAAGCTTTATGGGGCTGACTGCCAAAATGTGATGCCGTTTGGCAGCAAGGGGCTTCTCCCTTTCTCTGAATGGACTCCAACTTCATGATGGCACCTTGGAGAACCTCTTTGGCATAATTTTGGTGGAGTTGTACTCCAATAGGTGCTGGCAGCAGGGAAGCTTCTCCTCATGACTGAGTGGGCAGGGGATGGAAACCAGGTTAGCAAGTGCACGCAAGGAGACCAAGGTAGACATTTGGGAATGACTGCTGGTGACAGACATTTTTGTGGACACATGAGAAACATCCTCTTGAGCACTGAGAGAGATTATGATGATAATGATAGGAGGGAAAGTAGGAGACCTCAGTCCAGTTGCTTTGCAAGTGACTGCTGTTGAGCCAGAAGATATTTTAGCAATTTGGATAGAGAATGGAAGATGGGCAGGCAAGATCCATACACTTTCCCTCAGGGTGTTTTGATGGTAGCAAGGAAGTAGTATCCTGGGTCTGTTTGTGGGTTTAATTGACTGGCTGGTTATCAGGAAGAGATTAGCAGTACATAGAGAGAAGGCTTTCAGAGGCTACTTCAACTGCAGATGCTAACTTCTCCAATCCAGAAGCCACCAAAGAAGAACATGCCCCTTTGTCTTTTCAATTGAAGTTGGCAGCTGGAAGGGAAGCAAGCTTCTGTATGCCACTCCCCGCCTCTTTTCTTTTTCTTTGCCTCTCAGTTTGAAAGTTTTAGTGTAACCAGGTTGGTCTCACATCGTTATATACAGCTCTAGCTTGGAATATTACCCTTGGAAATGGAAGCTCATGCTTAACACAAGACAAATTTTATTCTCATTTTCCCAGAGATCAAAAAGGAGAACATTTACTGGAAAGGTATTTTCCTCCCTGTCTTCCATCTAAATGATTGACAAAATGAAGACAGTTTGAGTTTAATAGTGCGTTTTTAAGTTAGAGAGCAAATGGCTTTTTGGGATAGTAACACATAAAATAAATATAAAGGCTCAAATTCCTCCAAGGACAAAAACACCACTTGAGAGATGAGTCTGCTGGCTTGATAAGCTAGTGAACTTATCTCAACCTATGGAGGAAAAAAGGTCTGTGTGTTCATGGTAACAAAACAAGATTTTGAACTTTGCCTGTGAATTTCCATTTGGTCAAAGAGACAACTTTTAAAAGCACCATCAATACTTGTATTTTTGTAAACATGTAGAAGCTACTCTGTTGTCCTATTACAATGTGGCATATGAGAACAAATTTATTATTTTCTGATATTTATAGCAGAATAAATGGAATCACAAAAGAAAAAAAAAGCTGCTTCTAGACAGTAGAAAAATAGTGACGGGGCCGGGAATTTATGGGTCATCAAGTCTGCACCAGGTATGGGGCTGGGTGCTGTAGTTTAGTACATCATTTTACTTTATTTAATTCTGAGCTCATTACTGTTACTCCATTTTAGAGAGAAAGAAACCAAGTCTGAAGGGAGCCTGAAACTGACTCTTAAAGGGGCCGGCAGCTTCTAAGTGACCTAGTTGAATTTTATAGCCAGATCTGCCTCCAAAGCCAGTTGTCTTTGAAACTGTCTACTTGGTCTAGCCTGTGATTCACAGTGTTTAGTGGGCCTATGCATTTCAGGGAGAGCCAGATACCTGGAGGAGTGCTGGTCTGGACCTTAGGCTCTCCATGCTAACTGCACATTGAATCACCGCAGAGGTTTGCAAAACACTGGTGCTTGGCACCTCAGCCCAGATTCTCTGGGGGTGGGGTCAAGGCTAAAGTTCCACCCTCTCAGAGTTACGGTCATTTTGATGGATAGTGAGAATTATGAATCTCTGATCTAGCTGATTCTGGTCTCAGTTTCATTGCTCAGTAATTGCATGATCACTGGTAGTCTTTGCTTCTCTGTGGAAATATAAGATATTGGACTCTAACTTCAAGATCTCTTCCAGACACCTGGATGTTAGAAGAAAAATAGTCTGACATTGGAAGCATTATTTAGTTTTCAAGCAAAAATTCCAAATATATTATATATGGTTTCTTTCTAGAATTAAATGTTTAAATATCATTTTCCCTGTGGTAAATAAGGAAAAATATATTTACAGATAAAATCTGATTTTGTTTCAGCACTTCCTGTAGAATAAAAATTAAGAATTCAAGAATTTCCTTGTAGCTATGGAATGAAATTAAGGAAGAAGGGCAAGGGGTGAAGGTAAACAAGCAAGTGAGCAGAGGCAGGGGCTCTATGCCTGGTCAAGTTTCCTGTTTCAGTAGGACTCCAAGCAAATGGTGGAGAAAACAGATATGGAGGAAAGAGAATTACATGTTTTTAGATTTGGTAATTGCAGTCATTTTAACCATGTTAAACAGTGAGACTTGCCAATGCATGCTAGAATTTTAATTCAACTAGAATTCTGTAACTTGAATAACCTGGTCTAAAACTCCCTCTGTATCTATAATATCTCTTGGATAAATTAATTCTAGATTTATAGAAGGTTCATAGATGCAGAAAGTGATTTTGTCTTTATTGTTTAAATGATTAATACATCTAGCATGGCAAATTGTTGGCATGTTGCATCTGAATAGTACATTGCACAGTGTCCTTCAATTATGATGTTCTTTGAATAATAACTAGGTAGAAATATGACCTTTTTTTTTGAAACGTCTAAGTGCTCTGAGTTCCTCTAACAGAATACCACCTAATCGGGGGTTGAAAACTCAAATGCCTACAGGAGGTCAGGAAATTAAACTAAAATGGAGTACTGAGCAGCAAGAACGGACCATGGCAATTGTGGAAAGTCTGAGCATGCACGTCTAGCTGAAGGCATTCAAACACACAATTTCAAAAACACTGGGGAGGCTGAATTAAACACATCCAAGGGCCGCCACTTTGCAACTCCTGAACCAAACGAAACGAATTGGTGTCCTGTTGCAGACTTGTGTTGTAGAGCTTTAAAGCTATAATCCCTTGAATTATTTGATATTTCTTTATAACTTTTAGCATGCCATTTTGTTGCCAGCTTCTCTTCTCCCCCAGAGAAAGAAAGCAAAACTTGAAACAAACAAACAACCCTGTGTGTTCTTTACACTGTAGCAGCTGTGGCTAAACATATGGGAAAAAATTATTTCTATGGATATTATTATTCTCTGTGTACTGTTCTGGATGGGGAGAAAAATAAACCTTTTTCACGTATATGTTAAATAACATGGTGTAGACACAACATATGCTGCCTTTGTCACTTAGACATTTTCACATTGAGTTTTGAGTTGTGTTCAGAAATTTAAATTAATGTAACTTCTTGATACAGCTATCTGCCAAAGTTTCTAAGCATAAATCTCCATAGGATATATATTTTTTAGGGATAAAAGAAAAAAAGAACTTTCTAGCAATGCAAAACAAAGAGCTTTCAGGGTGTGCTTTTTTTTTTTTTTTTTTAACTGGAGTTGACTTTTCTTTCTTATTCCTTGGCATAATGTGCTGATCTTATAAATACTATTGGATGTTGACCTTGTAAATATAAATAAGAATTGTCAATAAGTGAAATTGTATTTCTGAACACAGAGGTCAGATTCTCCTCTAAGCTGCATGAGATTGCATTGTGAGCTTTTAGTATCAAAGAGTAATAAAATGATTTAGGAGGGAAACATTTTCAATGAAAGTGGTTAACCAAGTTTTCTAATAATAGAGATTGCTTAGCACATGCTGCACAATAGAAACTCAGCAAAATACTCTTGTTCCACAGTTGAAGGTGCAGAAAAGCTGCATTACATTTATGTTAGAGAAGGAAATGCGCTTTACTATTTCAATCTAACAAACATCTAAACAGAGTCCTGGGACACCTGATGAATAGAGAAGTCCTTGCCCTCATATGGAGAGCATATAGTACAGAGCTGTACTGTCAAATATGGTAGCCACTAGTTACATGTGGCTATTTAAATGAAAGATAATTTAATTAAAATTAGAAATTCAGTTCCTTAGTTCTACTGGTCACATGACAAGTTTTCAATAGCCATCTGTTGTAGTGGCTACCATATTGGACAACACAGATATAGAACATGTCTATCATCACAGAATCCACTGGACATCACTGATGTAGAGATAGTGAACTCACCTCTGGAGTCAGACGGATTGGGTTTGAAACTAAGTTGTACTACTTACCAGCTGTGTGAACTCAGAAGAGTTTCTTGAGATCACCATGCCTCAGTTTCCCCAATCTACAAAATTGGAATGATACTCATGAATGCTGCTATGAGGATTAAATGAATTTATTCAGCTAGATTACATTTAAAAGTACCTGACCCATAGGAAGTGTACAGTAGATATTGGGGTTATTCCTTAGTAGAGGTTTCACAGAATGTTCTGAACACCCAGAAAAGGCAGCAAATTAATTCTGACCCAGAGAGACTGAAGAAGCTTCGTGGAAATGGTGACATTTAAATTGTACTTAGAGTAATGAATTTTAAAAAGTGAAAAAGGGAAGTGTATGAGGAGGAAGGGTATTCAAAGCATGTGGAACAGCCTATGCAAGGGCATGGGGGCAAGAAGTTACATGGTACATTCAGGCAATGGCAAATCACCTAATTTGTCTGTGGAAACAGGAATGGATGGCAAAAAGTGAGGCTAGAAAGGCAGGTGAAGAAAGACTGTGTTGTTCCTTGCATGCCACACTGAAGAGGCTAGATTTTATTTTATAAATAAGGAGCCAGTGAAGGTTTTCGACATGACCGTCTCTAAGCTAACTATGGTGATATTTTGGAAGATGGATTTAAGCGGGGTTCCAGTAATCATTAGAAAGGGGAAAAAGGGGATAATGAAATCTTGAACTCAGGCTAGAGAGTGTGGAGGTGGAAGGGAGAGGAGTGTTGATAACTGTTCAGTATGAATTACATATGGGGAGGCAGAAAGAGGTGATTCAGCGATTTGGGTGCAGACTTCAGGAGAAGGCTACTGTGCAGGCTTCCTTGACCTCTTAAGACAGTGCTGACAGCACCTTGCTTTGTGTCTCACATTCCAGCTCTAGATGGCAGCAGCCCCCAGCCACCAGCGCTGCCTTATGCGAATCTGGTTCTCCCTGTGGTAGGTTGTGATTTGATGAGGAGAGGATTGGGCAGTATCTATACCATGAAGAGGGGACTAGACCATGTCTACACTGCCCTGTGCCTTTTTGTGGGCCCTCCCACACCCTCTTTCTTGTCAGCAGAGCTCCCCTCCCCTCCTACTAAAATGCCAGATCCCTGTGTTCCTAGCCTCCCTCGCAGATAAGGCATGGGCACGTGATTTGATCCTAGCCAATGTGAACTGGGGAAATACTGGGGCTGAGGCTGGGGCTGTACAAAGACTTTCTTCCAGGAGTGAAGGAGAGAGTTGGGAGACTTCCTACCTCTTCCTGCTTTAAGACACTGTTCTGCAAAATGTGGGCAAAGGACATGAACAGACCCTTCTCAAAAGAAGAGATCAAAATGGCCAATGAACATTTGAAAAAATGCTTAGCATCACTGATCATCAGGGAAATGAAAATTAAAACCAAAATGAGATAACATCTCACATCAGTCAGAATGCCTCTTATTAAAAATTCAAAACAAACAGATGTTGATGAGGATTCAGAAAAAAAGGGAGCACTTATATAGTGATGGTGGGGATAAAAATTTGTTAAACCCCTATGGAAAACAATATGGAGATATATCAGAGAACTAAAAATAGAACTACCATATGACCCAGCAATTACACTAGTGGGTATCAACACCAAAGAAAATAAATCATTCTATCAAAAAGATACCTGTGTTTGTATGTTTACCACAGCACTATTCATAATATGAAAGTCATGGGATTAACCTAGGTGTCCATCAGTGGTGGATTGGACAAAGAAAATGTGGTACATATATACCATGGAATACTACACAGCCATAAAAGCAGTGAAATCATGTTCTTTGCAGCAACATAGTTACAGCTGGAGGCCATTATCCTAAGTGAATTAACGCAGAAACAAAAATCAAATACCACAAGTTCTCATTTATAAGTGGGAGCTAAACAATGGATACACATGGGCATAAAGACGGAAACAATGGACACTGGGGACTCCAAAAGGAGGAAGGGAGGGAGGGGGACAAGGGCTGAAAAACTACCTGTTGGGTACTATGTTTACTATTTGGGTGATGGGTTCAATGGAAGCCCAAACCCAGGATTATACAATATACCCATGTAACAAAGCTGCACATGTCCACCATAAATCTTTTTTAAAAAAAGATAATAGCCATCAAAAGAAACACATTGTTCTGTGAAAATGTAACAGTTAAATATGTGGCTGTCCTATTGTCACAATTAGGCAAAGGTGAATAGGTGGTAGAAGCTGATTCTGAGCCCTGATATTGTTGAGGCTCTGAACTAAACATGGAACTGCCATTCTCCACAAACTTCCCCCTATCCTTGCTCTTTATGTGCCCTTTAAATAGGCATTCTCATATTTCAGTTGAAATCAACCCAGTGGAAAAAGGATTGTGTGTGCCCAGTGCTTGCACTGCAGCAAGCACATACCAAAGTTCTATAAAATGTTTATGTTTAGTTGTGCAAATTGGGTTATTAGGAGTTCTGTTTGTAAGAGAGAGAATAAATTTGGTTTTGACTGATTGATTTGATATACCTCTGAGATATAGAAAGGGACACAGGCCAGGTGTGGTGGCTCATGCCTGTAATCCCAGCACTTTGGGAGGCTGAGGCGGGCAGATCACCTGCAGTCAGGAGTTCGAGACCAGCCCAGCCAACATGGTAAAAACTATCTCTACTAAAAATACAAAATTAGCTGGGCATGGTGGCACATGCCTGTAATCCCAGCTTCTCAGGAGGCTGAGGTGGGAGAATCGCTTGAAACCAGGAAGCAGAGGTTGCAGTGAGCCGAGATCATGCCATTGTACTCCACCCTGGGCTACGATAAAAACTCCATCTCAAAACAAAAACAAAAATAAAGAAAGGAGAGCTAGAATGAATGTGTATTTGGGTCTCATGGGAGAGAGAGTGACTAGAGTTACAGATTTGTATGTCCTAGCCACACATACATGCAAATTGACATGGTGGGGAGGTGAGGCCATAACATACAGAGATAATTTTTTTAAAAAAATAGTTGATCACTGATCCTCCCGGTAGGGGTGGGAACAGTGAATGTTGAGAAAAAAAATGAACATAGAGACAGTCATGAGGGGAACCATGCTGAAACTGAGATGGTAACCAAGGAGGGAAGACATTTCCAGAATGGGATGGCAATGCCAGACCCCTTGGAGGGTTTCTCCCCATCATGTAGACATGGTGGACATCTGTCCTGTGAATTTTCTCCATTCACCTGTCTTTTTTTTTCTGTCTCCTGTTCCTTTCTAACAAAATCATTTTAATGGAAGACTTTTCTGCTACTTACTGTGAACTTGTCTTTATTATCCATCATCTTCTAGGCCATCATCAAGGTTCCTCAGTATCAGCATTGTTGGTATTTTAGATTGTCCTATGAATGGTAGCATACTTAGCAGCATCCCAGTCTAGGTATACTAGATACCAGTAGTTCCTCTGTCCCATCCCCACATTGTGACAACCAAAAAATATCTCCCAGCATTGTCTAATATCCCCTGAGATGCATACTTGCCCTCAGTTGAGAACCACAGCTCTAGGTAAAGGCTTTGGTTATATGCCAAACTCTAAAGAACAAATAACAGGAACTACATAATATCTGTTATGAATCATTGGTAAGCCCATTAGAATCCGTCAAACAGCCTACAGATTGGGTGGTGGGGAGGACAGGGCCAATTGGGAGTGGGAGTGGGAGCTGTGCACAGGGGATCATCAGTGCTGTGGAGGGAGGATTAGTGTGGCTGGAATGTTTCAGGGAACTTCTAGGGAGTCTAGGGGACACTAAGAAATCACTCTTGTGGTTATCATTGGAGGAGTTCAATGAGAAATCCTGCCTACTTGGAGATATGACACTGGGTATAGGTGTTTGGGGAAAAGGCTCCCCAAATCAGGAGCTCCACTGTGAAAACTAGTTTATGTTTCCACTTCAAGGCTACAAATTAAAACTGCCTCACTGTACTCAATTTTCAAGGGTTTAAAGCCTAAATAGAATAGAGCATCTGTACAAAATTTCTCCCTTCTCCTCATTGCCCCTCTTCAGAGATTGTCAGTTTATACACAGTAAAGTGCTCAGTATCTGTGACAGCACAGCATGCTATCTGCTGGATTAGTATTAAACTATTCTGGAATCAGCAAAGAATTACTGCAGGACAATATGGCAATGAAGAATAGGAGAATGGATATTTATTAGTGAGTAAATCTCTTTTTAGCCCTGTAATTCCCAAATTAAAGACAACACAGCTGGCATCCTTTTATGAAACATTAGGCAAACCCATCAAACTCTCTTCCCTCCTACCATCTAAATTCTTGATACAATTTCCAAGATTCCTTCCTCCCCACGGTGTTTCTAATAAAAATAGGGAATTTTTATTCTGGGCCATTGAGATTATGTATTGCTAGGACCAGGGGAAAAATAAGAGGCAGGGGGGAAGTCTAGCATCTTTTCAGTTTTTTTCAGTAACTGGGGGCTTTAATCACAATCAATGATTAATTCTAACATCTTTATTTAAATACCAGCATTGTTATGATGAGTAAACTCCAGTCAGCTGCACGGTGGCCCTATTAAATAAATGCAGTGAATCTTTCTTCTTGCCTACAGGTTGGTCCCTGTAGCCTCTGCCCTTCCTTTCCCATCTCTACTCTCTCCAGTTCCTAAACGATTAATCACAATGTCTTCTGTATGGTCATTAGTCCTGTAAGATGTGCTCTGACTTGAAATAATGATTTTTGGAACAAAGGGGAATATCTCTTGTGATAAGACTGAGACATGCTAAACTTTAACTTCCCCTAGGGAGGAACTTTTTCAGTTTCTAAGAAAGAAAAATAACATTTAATGAAAACCTACTGGGTGCTAGGATTTTCTCTCATTTGCTTCTCACAGCAACTCTGGTAAGCAGTTAGCAGTTTTGTTTTTTTTTAATTTGACAAATGAATTAAAACTCAAAGAGTTAATGAAATCTGCCCAAGGCCATAGTGCTAGTAGATGATGAGATCCGATTCCAAGGACAAAGTGCTATAGCTATGCCACCAGGCTCTTTCCACTGGGCCCAGCTGCTGCTCATTCTAGGAAGTCTAGGAGTAGAGGCAGCCCTGGACAAATGGAGAAGAGAGAGACGTTTTACCTTCAGTATCCCCCAAAGTACCTTTCTGCATGTGTCTAGCTGGGCAAGCTGAGGCATCTGAAAAGTCAATAATGCTGGCCAACTGCTTTAGCAAGCATTCCCCAACTTCAGGGCTGTAATGTGGTAAATGGTTTAATTGCCCCCCAATTCTTTAAAGTTATAGATCAGGTCCTATTATGTAAGGATATTGTCATCCACTGCCATGTAACTTGATGTGCCTTTCTATGGGGGATGTATTAGTCAACTTGGGCTATCATAAAAAGTACCATAGACTGGGTGGCTTAAACAACAGAAATTAATTTTCTCATAGTTCTGAAGGCTGTAACTCCATGATAAAGGTACCAGCAGGTACGATTTCTTCTAAGGCCTCTTTGCTTGACTTGCAGGTGGCTGCCTTCTTGCCATTTCTTCACATGGCCTTTTTTGTGTGTACATGTGCACTCCTTGTATCTCTTCCTCTTATAAGGACACCGGTCCCATTGGATTAGGATCCCACCCTTATGTCTTCCTTTAATACTAAGTACCCCTTTTAAAAGCCTTATCTCCAAATACAATCACACTGGGGGTTAGGGCTTCAATTTATTCATTTTGGGGGGACATGATTCAGTCCACAACAGGGGGAAAATAGAGTTTCCATCCCATTGACTAGGGATTGGCCAATGGAATTTGAGCAAATGTAATAGATGCTATATCTTAATGGAAGCTTAAGAGCCTTGCATAGCAGCTCTGTTGCTGGTCCCTTTTTCCCTATGCCATAAAAACAGCCCCAAATAGGGGCTGATCCTTCTGCTTGGATTCTGGAGTAAAGAAAACACAAGGAGCATAGCCACAGTCAACAACAGTTAACATGTGATATGAACTATAAATAAACCTTTGTTGTCTTAGACTATTGAGATTTTTGGGATTGTCTATTACCACAGCATAAGCTAACAAAAGCTAACAGATATACCTAGTAACATGAAAATGTATTTCTTGCTCAGTAACAGTATGATACATGTTAGGTATCTCTCCTTTTTGTCTCTCTTTCTAAATAGTGATTTAAGAATTTGAGCTCTTTGTATCATGAGGTTAGCCACACAGATGGAAACAACACAGAACCAATGATTTCTTAGGAGATTTTAGTGGACAGGCCTAGAAATGTAGTATATCACTCTGTCTTCATTTCTTTGATGAGAATTAATCATGTGGTCCAAATTTAAATACAGGTAGTATTAGGCATTCTTGCATCACTATAAAGAAATATCTGCGACTGGGTAATTTATACAGAAAAGAGGTTTAATTGACTTACAGTTCTGCAGGCTTTACAGGAAACATGGTGCTCACATCTGCTTATCCTCTGGGGAAGCTTCAGGAAGCTTAAAATCATGGCAGAAGGCAAAGAGGGAGCAGGCACATCACGTGTTCAGAGCAAGAGAGAGGGTGGGGGATGCCACACATCTTTTAAACAACCAGATTTCATGAGAAGTCACTCACTATCACAAGGACAGCACCAAGAGGATGGTGCTAAACCATTCATTAGAAACCTACCTCCATCATCCAGTCACCTCCAACCAAGCCCCACCTCTAATACTGGGGATTACAAATCAACATGAGATTTGGGACACAGAAGCTGGGCTGAATTGGGAGAAAGCTGGGAACCCTGCATGGGCTACCACACACTGGGGCTTTTATTTAAACCACAAAAGCTTCAGTGGAATCAGTGATTTAAACTGGCAGGGAGCAACGTACTCTCACCACGGACCTCTGGAATCCCAGAAGGAGGGGACCCCTTGACCACCACAGCCACTTGGTGTGGCAGGAAGAGCTGCTTAGAGAAGTGGTGGGGCAGCAAGCCAGCTGATGTAGAGCCCAGAGGGTTTGGTGTGGGAGCATCTTTAGCAGAGCATGGCCAGGAATGGCCATTCCCCTAGACTTGTTTTCTAAGAGACTTTAGCCCTAGAGAACAATTGGACCTGATCTCTGCAAGGTGGTCTTGCACATCAGATCAGGCAGGTCTGACCTGAGCTTTCCTTGGTCTGCTGGCCTCTCCTGAGGCCCCAGCCAGGCCATGCCTACTTAAAGGGCAGTCTCCAGTGCGCTGGGAGCCCACACCATAGTTTCTGCACTGGTGGACCAAGCCTGACCAGTGGAAAGCTCCACTGAGGTAGCCCCTGTGGCCATACAGCAGCCCACATGATCCCTCCTCATACTGCAGTTTCCCCAGGCCCACAGCAACTCCCTACATTGCTTTGCTGGCACGTGTCTGCATGGTTAGGTTTTGCTTTACTTGTCATGCCAGCTTGTGGGAAAGCAGTCCACTCCCCTCACCACCAACTCCCATTGCAGATGGAGCCTTGGTGGGCACAGAAACAGCAAGCCCCACCCCTGCCAGTGCCCTGCCCTTGCACTAACACTGTGCAGAGCACAGGATATCTTCCCACACCCTGAGTGATCACTCCTGCCTGCAGGGCACAGAGAAGGCACCTAAACTTTTGCTGGCCAGCACCCTACCCCAAGACAACACCACTTCAAGTGCAACCATACATACAGTTTCCCACAGGGCCTCCTTACCCCCAACTCCAGCTTCATTGCCTCTGGCACTGTGGTGAATGTCTGCAGAGAGGCAGGCACCCTTGCATCCACTAGCACTCTTATGCAGCTGCTCATCTCAACCCCACCCCCACAGTTGATTCCAAGCCTTGAGGAGCCAGAGAACAAAGTTGGGGCCCAATACAATTCCGCCAGAGTTAGAGCATGCAGTTGAGGTGTTGAGAGCTGAGTCTTGACCCTCTAAAATTTCCCAGAAACAAAGCCAGTTGGCTGAATCCACCCTATACCACAATCAAACCTACAAGGTCATCAAATAGGATAAAAGAAAATTTAAAAACCATCCAACGGTCAGCAATTTCAAGGATTGAAGGTAGATAAGCCCACGAAAATTAGAAAGAATCAGCACAAGAATGCTGAAAACTCAAAAATCCAGAGTACCTTCTTTCTTCTAAATGACCACATCACATTTCCAGCAAGGGTTTGGAACCAGGCCAAGATTGAGGTGGCTGAAGTGACAGAAATAGAATTCAGAATATGGACAGGGATGAAGATCATTGGCTATAGGAGTACATTGAAACCCAATGCAAGGAAGCTAAAAATCATGATAAAACAATGCAGGAGCTGACAGACAAAATAGCCAGTATAGAGAAGAATGTAATCAACCTGAGAGAGCTGAAAACACACTATGACAATTTTGTAATGCAATCACAAGTATTAATAGCAGAATAGACCAAGCAGAGAAAAGAATCTCAGAGCTTGAAGACTAGCTTTATAAAATAAGACAGACAGACAATAGAGAAAAAACAACAAAAAGAAATTAACAAAACCTCCAAGAATCTGTGACTGACTGGTGCCCCTGAAAGAGATGGAAAGAATGAAGCCAACTTAGTAAACATATTTCAGAATATCATTCATGAGAACTTCCCCAATCTAGCTAGAGAGACCAAGATTCAAATTCAGGAAATGCAGAGAAGCCTAGTAAGATACTCTACAACAATATCATCCCCAAGAAACATAGTCATCATATTCTTCAAGGTCAAAATGAAAGAAAAAAATGTTAGAGGCAGCTAGAGAAAAAGGTCAGATCACCTAAAAAGGGAAACCCATTAGACTAACAGCAAACCTCTCAGCTGAAACTCTAGAAGCCAGGAGAGATTATGGGCAAATGTTCAACATCCTTAAAGAAAAGAAATTCCAACCCAGAATTTCACATCTGGCCAAACTAAGCTTCGTAAGCAAAGGAGAAATAAGATTCTTTTCAGAGAAGAAAATGCTGAGGGAATTTGTTACCACTAGACCTGCCTTACAAGAGCTCCTGAAGGAAGCACTAAATATGGAAAGGAAAAACTTACCAGCCACTACAAAAACACACTGAAATACACAAACCAGTGACAGTATAAAGCAACCACATAAACAATTCTGCAAAATAACCAGCTAACATGATGACAGGATCAAATCTACACATATCAATACTAAGCTTAAATGTAAATGGGCTAAATGTCTTAATTAAAAGACACAGAGTGGCACGCTGAGTAAAGGACCAGGACGCATTGGCATACTGTCTTTAAGAGACCCATCTCACATGCAGTAACACACATAGGCTCAAAATAAAGGGATAGAGAAAAATCTAAGCAAATGGAAAACAGAAAAAAGCATGGGTTGCAATTCTAGTTTCTGACAAAACAAACTTTAGACCAACAGAGATTAGAAAAAAAAAAAATGAAGAAGGGCATTACAAAATGGTAAAGGATTCAATTCAACAAGAAGATCTAAGTATCCTAAATATATATGCACCCAACACAGGAGTACCCCAGATGCTTTCTTTTTCTTTTTCTTTTTTTTTTAGAGACACAGTCTCACTCTGTCACACAGGCTGGAATGCAGTGGTACAATTGCAGCTCATTGCAACCTCTGCCTCCTGGGTTCTAGCAATTCTCTAGCCTGAGCCTCCCGAGTAACTGGGATTACAGGCACATGCTACCATGCCCAGCTAATTTTTTGTATTTTAGTAGAGACATGCTTTCACCATGCTGCACAGGCTGGTCTCGAACTCCTGAGCTCAGGCAATCCATCCACCTTGGCCCCCCGAAGGGCCAGGATTACAGGTGTGAGTCACTGCACCTGGCTGAGCACCCAGATTCATAAAGCAAGTTTGTAGAGACCTTCAAAGAAACTTAGACTCTCACACAATAATAGTGGGAGACTTTAACATCCCACTGACGTTATTAGACAGATCAAGACAAAATTAACAAAGACATTCAGGCCCTAGACTCAGCATGGGATCAAATGAACCTGATATCTACAGAACTTTCCACCCCAAAACAACAGATTATACATTTTTCTCACTGCCACATGGCACATACTCTAAAATTGATCACATAATCAAAAGTAAAACACTCCTCAGAAAATGCAAAAGAATGGAAAATATAACAAACAACTTCTTAGACCAAAGTACAATCAAATTAGAAATCAAGACTAAGAAATTCACTCAAAACCATGCAATTACATGGAAATTAAATAACCTCCTCCTGAATGACTTTGGAGTAAATAGTGAAATTAAGGCAGAAATCAAAAAGGTCTTTGAAAATAATGAGAAAAAAGATACCATGTACCAGAATTTCTGGGACACAGCTAAGGCAGGGTTAAGAGGCAAATTTATAGCATTAAATGCCCACACTGAAAAGTTTAAAATATCTCAAGCCAACAACCTAACATCACACCTGAAAGAACTACAGAACCAAGAGCAAACATATCCCAAAGCTGGCAGAAGACAATCCAAGCTGAACTGAAGGATATTGAGACATAAAAACCATTTTAAAAAAACAACAAATCCAGGAGCTGGTTTTTTGAAAAAAATTTAATAAAATAGACTGATTGCTAGCAGACTAATAAAGAAGGAAAGAGCGAAGATTCAAATAAACACAATAAGAAATGACAAAAGGGATATTACCACTGTCTCCACCAAACTACAAACAACCACCAGAGAATAATATGAATACCTCTGTGCACAAAAACTAGAAAATTTAGAAGAAATGGATAAATTCCTGGACACATACACCCTCCCAAGACTGAACCAGAAGAAACTGAATCCCTGAACAGACCAATAATGAACTCTGAAATTGAGGTCGTAATAAACAGCCTACCACCACCACCACCAACAACAAAAAAGCCCAGGACCAGATGGATTGACAGCTGAATTCTACCAGATGGACAAAGAAGAGCTGGTACCATTCCTACTAAAACTATTCCAAAAAACTGAGGAGGAGAGACTCTACCCTAACTCATTCTAAGGCCAGCATCATCTTGACATCAAAACATGACAAATATACAACAACAAAAAAGAAAACTTCAGGCCAATATTCTCAATGAACATCGATGCAAAAATCCTTAACAAAATACTGGCGAATCAAATTCAGCAGCACATCAAAAAGCTTATCCACTACAATCAAGTAGTATTTATCCCTGGGATACAAAGTTGGTTCAACATATGCAAATCAACAAATGTGATTCATCATATAAGCAGGACTAAAGACAAAAAACATGATTATCTCAATAGATGCAGGTCTTTTGATAAAATTCAACATGCTTCATATTAAAAGAAAAATACTCTTAATAAACTAGTTATTGAAGGAACATACCTCAAAATAATAAGAGCCATATATAACAAACCCATAGCTAATATCATATTGAATGGGCAAAAGCTAAAAGCATTCCCTTTAAAAACCAGCAGAAGACAGGGATGCCCAATGTCACCACTCCTATTCAACATAGTATTGGAAGTCCTACCCAGGGAAATCAGGCAAGAGAAATAAATAAATGGCATCCAAATAGGGAGAGAGGAAGTCAAACTATCCCTGTTTGCAGATGACATGATCCTATAACTAGAAAACCCCATAGTCTCAGCCCAAAAGCTTCTTAAGCTGATAAACAACTTCAGCAAAGTCTTAGAATACAAAATAAACGTACAAAAATCACTAGCATTCCTATAGAGCAACAACAGTCATGCCAAATCAGGAACATAGTCTCATTCACAATTTCTGCAAAACCAAAAAAGTATAAAATACCTAGGAATCCAGCTAACTAGGGAAGTAAAATTTCTCTACAAAAAGAACTACAAAATGCTGCTCAAAGAAATCAGACATGACACAAACAAATGGAAAAACATTCCATGCTCATGTATAGGAAGAATCAATATTGTTAAAATGGGCATACTGCCCAAAGCAATTTATACATTCAATGCTATACCTATTAAACTACCATTGAGAATCTTCACAGCATTTAAAAAAAACTGTTTTAAAGTTCATATGGAACCAAAAAGGAGCCCAAATAGCCAAGGCAATCATAATCAAAAGGAACAAAGCTGGAGGCATCACACTACCCAACATCAAACCATACTACAGGGCTATAGTAACCACAACAGCATGGTACTAGTACGAAAACAGACCCATAGACCAATGAAATATAATAGAGAACCCAGAAGTAAAACACACCTAAAGCTATCTGATCTTCAACAAACCTGGCAAAAACAAGCAATAAGGAACGGATTCCCAATTCAATAAATGATGCTAGGATAACTGGCTACCCATATGCAGAAGATTGAAATTCAACCCCTTCTATATAGCATATACAAAAATCAGCCCAAGATGAGTTAAACATTTTAATGTAAATCCCAAAAATATAAAAACCCTGGAAGACAATCTAGGCAATACCATTCAGGACATAGGCATGGGTACAGGTAAAGATTTCATGACTAAAACACCAAAAGCAATAGCAACAAAAGCAAAAATTGATAAATGGGATATAATTAAACTAAAGAGCTTCTTCACAGCAAAATAAACTATCAAAAGAGTAAACAGACAACCTACAGAGTAGGAGAAGAGTTTTGCAAACTATGCATCCAGCAAAAGTCTAATATCCAGCATCTATATGTAACTTAAACAAATTTACAAGAAAAAAGCAACCCCATTAAAAAGTAGGCAAAGGACATGAACAGACACTTTTCAAAAGAAGACATTACTGTTCCCAACAATCATATGAAAAATGTTCAACATCACTGATCATTAAAGAAATGCAAATCAAAACCACAATAAGATACCATCTGTATTAGTCTGTTCTGCTAATAAAGACATATACACAAGAATGGGTAATTTATAAAGGAAAGAGGTTTAATTGACTCACAGTTCAGCATGGCTGGGGAGGCCTTGGAAACTTACAATCATGGGTGAAAGGGAAGCAAACATGTCCTTCACATGGCAGCATGAGAAAGAAGAATGAGAACTGAGTGAAAGGGAAATCCCCTTATAAAACCATCAGATCTCACAATAACTCACTTACTATCATATGAATAGCATGGTGGAAATCATGCCCATGATTCAGTTACCTCCCACCACACGTGGGGATTATGAGAACTACAATCCAAGATGAGATTTGAGTGGGGACACAGCCCAACTCTATCACCATCTCACACCAGTCAGAATGGCTATTTTTAAACTCAAAAAATAATAGATGCTGGCGAGTCTGTGAAAAAAAAGGAATGCTTATACACTGTTGATGGGAGTGTAAATTAGTTCAACCATTGTATAAGACAGCTTTGTGATTCTGCAAAAAGCTAAAGACAGAAATACCATTCAACCCAGCAATCCCATTACTGGATATATACCCAGTGCAATGTAAATTGTTGTTTTATAAAGACATATGCATGTTCATGTTCATTGCAGCACTATTCACAATAGCAAAGATATGGAATCAACCTAAGAGCCCATCAATGATAGACTGGATAAAGAAAATGTGGTATATATATGCCATGGAATACTACGCAGCTATAAAAAGAATATCATGTCCTTTGCAGGGACATGAGTAGAGCCAGAGGCCATTATGCTTAACAAACTAATGCAGGAACAGAAAACCAAACACAACATAAGTGGGAGCTAATAAGTGGGAGCTGAATGATGGGAACATAGGGACACATAGTGCAGGACAGCACATGCTGGGGCCTGTCAGAGGGTGGAGAGTGGGAGGAAGGAGAGGATCAGGATAAATAATTGATGAGTACTAGGCTTAATACCTGAGTGATGGAATAATCTGTACAACAAACCCCCATGACACAAGTTTACCTATGTTACGAACCTGCACATGTACCCTTCAACTTAAAAATTAAATAGAAAGAGATGTGACTTGAGACAAACATACAAACTATATCACAGGGGAGGCTTAGAAATAGTTTTTCAGAATGGTTAGGAAAAGTAAACATCTAACTTCCCTCTGCATGATTGCCTATCCTCAGTGTTGACTTCCTGAGGGGGCTCTTCTCCAGCTGTTAATAATGTCCCAAGGGTGTTAACTGACCTTGGCATCAAGTTCTGGATACACATCTGTTTTAACAAAAGCCTTTTAAATACCAGAAAGCTTTGTGAGCCCCAAAGGAATAAAATGTCAGTGATCTTCCTGACAGATGGAGGTCGATCCTTTGTGCATCTGTTCATAAACAGAGTATTAACCTAACTGGTTCAGTGAATATTAAGCATTTGGGCATTACCTGGACACTCCATGTGAGGCTCTATGTAATGTGCTGTGGGAAACAGGAAGTGACTAATTTTGCTTGTGAGCTATTGAGAAGGTTGTATAAAAGAAATGACATTTGAGCTGGACTGGAAAACATTGGGAAGTCTGGAAAATAGAAGGGGGCAAATGGAATTCTAGTCAAAAGGGCACCATCGGCTGGGCATGGTGGCTCACACCTGTAATACCAGCACTTTGGGAAGCCAAGCTGGTGGATCACCTGAGGTCAGGAGTTCAAGACCAGCCTGGCCAATATGGTGAAACCCCATCTCTACTAAAAATACAAAAATTAGCCGGGAATGTTGGTGGGCTGCCAGTAATCGTGGCTACTCAGGAGGCTGAGGCAGGAAAATTGCTTGAATCCAGGAGGCAGAGGTTGCACTGAGCCGAGATCACCACTGCATTTCAGCCTGGGTGACAGAGTGAGACTCTGTCTCAAAAAAAAAAAAAAAAAGGCACCATCATGAGAATGCTATCATACACACATGTGAAAAAGCACAGTGTGTTGTGAAAAGTAAGTGGCAAAAGGTGTCCCAATCACAGCCTGCATTGGGCTAGGGATGCAAGGATAAGAGATGACATGGAGAAGGACATGGAGTGACTTGATTGTTGGTTCCCCAAAAGATATGCCCACCAGGAATTTGCAGATATAACCATGTTTGGAAAAGGACTCTGCAGATGCAAATAAATTAATAAGGATCTTGAAAGATATTATCTTGAATTATCGAAGTGGGTTCTAAATCCAGTGATATGTGCCCTTATAAGAAGAGGAGAAGAAACACACACAGAGAAGGAAGCTATGTGAGGAGAGAGGCAGAGATTGTAGAGATGCAACCACAAGCAAGGGAGCCTGTAGTCACCAGAAGTTGAAAGAAGCAAGAAAGAATTCTCCTCTAGAGTTTTCAGAGACAGCAGAACCTTATAGACATTTTCATTTCAGACTTTGGCCTCTAAAACTGTGCGAGAATACATTTCTATTGTTATAAACCATGAAGCTTGTGGGAATTTATCATGGCAGCCACAGGAAGCATGAGGATTTGATGAATCGGATCCTCTCTGTCCTGCTAAGGAGATTGTACAGCATCCGGAGAGCAGAGGATGGACGGGGAGGCAATTTGATCATCTTAAAATGGAACTGATATGGTCTGCTTTGGACATCAGAAAGGCAGCTCTAGTGGCTTTGAAGGATATTGGGGAGTTATTATCAGTCTGCTTATGCTTGGGGAGTTGGGCAATGATGAGTTGTAGTTGAGTCCCAAAGTGTAGTGGGGATGAAACTGGCTCCCTGAATAACCAGTTCATGACTAAAGAGAAGAGAAATAATTCTTTCCAGTGATTTGTTTCTTAAACAAAAATTTATAATCATCTGACCCTACAGTGTATGTAATACTGACTTCAGAAATATTTCAAGTGCTACTGTGTGTGTGTGTGCATGAGTGTGTGTGTGTGTGTCCCCCATTATTGAGCCCCCAGATTCCACTGAGGCTTGTTTAGTTATTACTGCATAGAAAAACACCCCAAAACTTAGTGGCTTAAAAGAACTGCCTTTTTCTTCTCTTTTGTAGTTTTATGAATTCACTAGGCTCAGCTGTGCAGTTTTTCTGCTGGCCTTCCTTGGTGTCTCCCACAGTTGTAGTCAGATAAAGAGGTGGGTCTAGAATCATCTGGAGGTTCATCTGGAATACTAAGATATCTTGTGCTCTCTCCTTCTCCATGTAGTCTCAGTACCTCTCCTCTCTTCATGGCTTCTCCGTATGGTCTGTCCAGAAGGACTGTGCAACTTCTTACATTGTGGTTTACGGGTCTTAATGTGAATGTTCCAAGAGAGAAGTGAAAACTGCTAGTACCCTTAAAAGTGAGTCTGAAATTGGGACAGTCTTAACTCTGCTGCATTCTGTTGGTTAAATCAGTCACAGTTAAGCAGATTCAGAGAAGGACAAATAGTTTCCATTTCTTGATGGGAAAAGACAAAGAATTGGCAGCCATCTTTAGTCCATTTCAAAGCTATTTTTGAAAAGTTGCACTTTTACTATTTTCCTTAAGCAGTACAAATGGAAATGGAGAAGGCACACTGTAGATATTCAATAAATGTTTGATGGATGAATTGAATTAATACGTGAATGTATATATGTAAAAGGGTTGGCCATGTATTGGGATTTCTAAGGAACCTTAGAAAGAGTATTTGCTAATAGCAAACATATAGTACTGAACTTGCCCAGGGATATTGTTTAAGTGTTATATTGGAAAAAGAAATGCTACATGTCTAAAGGCTTAATGTCAGTATAGAATGGTGTTATTAGTTAAATCATATTATTAAGTAGAGACTGCATACATATACCACAATGCTGAGCCTGGGGAAGACTCAATGCTTGTCCACTCCCTTGCCATTTAGGTGGGATACTTATTACAAAGAAATATTAATGGTATTTCATTTGTTTATGAATTATAATCTGGCAGATAAAAGTGTTGCAGGCATAAATTCAGAAAGATGAGCTATTTACTTAAAAACTTAATAATATTAAAAGGCTTTAAAGTCAATATATACATTTCATCTTTACTGAATAATTCTTCATTTATAAATCATACTGTTTCCTTTGCCTAACGTTTCCTAATATTTACTTTTCTTCCTTTCCTATGATAGGAGTCCTGAAAGTCATAAGTTTTCTAACTTAAGGCAGTACTATTGCTTTAACATTATAAAGTAAATACTACTAGTTATTTTACTGATTTAGGCAGCACACAGAAGTCATATCAAAATTCTGAGGGAATTCATAACAATAACTTTTGGGAAAAGTGTTATTAAGAGATTAGTCAGCTGTTCAAATGGGAGTTGGGTGTATAAAACTGTGTACTAGGTATTAAATGCCCAAAGCAAATACTGTTCTCCTGTTTGAACAAAAGGAAGTACTCATGAGGACCAAATATAAAACTAGAAACATTAAAAAAAAAAAAAAAAAAAAAGACTAGAACTTGAAAGTCTGTTTCTGGGTGCCTTTACTTGTTCTGCTCTTTTGCATATCCTTCATCCTCCTCTGTCTAGAACTCACATTTTCACAGGATTTTCTCCTGATTCCAATCAGAGGCCTGCTCAAATTCCACCCCACTCACTAGACTGGCCTGTCATGACAACCCTTGCTAAAATAGCATCCCCATTGTTCTAACTTTCTTCATGGCACATATATACAGTTGTTGCTTTCTTGTTTATAATTTGCCTCTCTCTACTGAAAGCAGGGGCATCACTTTCTCACTGTCAGCCCTACAGTGCCTGGCACATAGAAGTTGCTCAATAAATACCTGGGAGTTACTTCTAAGACCTAGCCCCCAAATATCAGCTTAAAGTAATGCACAAGAGGTGAGAGCTCAAACACTCCAGATCTAGGTACATGTTTTTGCAAAAGAGCAAAATAAATACTGCAGAGTTAGGTCCCAGCCCTAGATTCATCTACACCAATTGTGGAAAAGGCTGCCACTTCCAGATTGCCTTCATTATTCATGGATCATAAATAAACATTGTTTCTTCCTCTTTAAACATTTCTTATCATCGTTATTTATTGTTTCATACTAACCGTGCCTTTGCAACACTCTTCAGAAAGACAGACTTCCTGTCTTTCATGGCACCTCCCCAATTCCACCTCCCACTGACTCCCCTACTTTGGGATTATAAGCTATGAGTTATCTTGACAGTCTAAAATGATTGGTTGAAAATATTCTTCATTTGGATTGTTTAAAGTTTTCCAGATGTGTGGAGTAGCAGTTAGCAGGATAAAGTCAGCAAAACATCAAACGTGTTATTTTACTCCTGCAAAATGATTTTCAACTCTTCTTATACCCAAATAAGTGCCCAGAAATTCCAAAGAATCAAAAACATCATTGTTTCTCAATGCTTTCACCATCAATTCTATTTCAGGAGCCAACTGTACCCATTCCCAAATGTGGAGAATAATTGTATGCATTTATAGGATTGAAACAGAGTTTCCAAAATATTTGGTGATGTTTTTGAGGTTGGTGTTGTGTTTTTTTTTTAGAGACAATCAATATCTCACTAGAGTAAATGTAGCATCAAATTGCATTATTTTAGTGTCAGGGCTTCTAATTATGATTCAGTTGATAAATCTGGTGCTAAGTATGCAATAATCTTGCTCCCCTGTTTATGTTTGCCTCTGTGCTAATTTTCTTTTCCAATTGAACTCTTCAGAAGAGAACTTAAGGTGTAGAATTTGTATTTCAGTTAAATAGTTTTGGTTCATTCATAGTACATACCCAACTCTCCTGGCCCATTGCCAGTCATACTTAAATGGTTGCTGAGCTAATCAACATGCTTTCATCATGCCATGCAACTTGTCTACTGCCTTATAATCTCAGTTCAAATAATTCCAAGCAAGAAATGTAGATTTAGTCTACTGTGCTGGGTAGTGGGAGGACCCCTGCATCCTTACTGGGTCACTTCACTTGGTACTAAGACTTGAAGTTGTTGAGATTTTTTATGTTTGCTTGCCTTACTTGAGTCTCCCTAACTCTTAAAGCGGGAAAGTGCTTGAGTTCTCACATAAGCAGTTCAGCTAGTGGCAGTCAGTGTACATAGAAACACGATGTAATAGCTGGAAGGAACACTTGATTCCCAGTTTACCCAAGCACAACACCAATATGCAGGCTATTGAGAAATGGAGAGCATCTCCCTGGCTGCTTGGGACAGTGGTTTCTAGGCTGCAGCCACTCCCAGGGAGCTCTCCATGGTAGGTGAAGTTTACTTAAGTCATGAGAAACACTGATCTTCATTATAAGTATCAAGAGAGCATTTTAGGGAATAATTCCAGTTCCAGAAGTGTGTTTTTGCCAAATATAACCAGGGGGTATTTAGTATTTTGAGATTATAACTTGAAGAGGAAAGCCCTTGTCTTTTATTAAATAATTTATAATTAGTTTCATACCTGTGTTCCTTTGAGATTACAAACTCTTTGAAGTTAGGAACAATGTCTATCTCTCCCATTGCTTTATTCCCAAGGCCGAGAACAGTGCCTAACACATGGCAGAGGCTCAGTAAATATTTATAGATTGAAAGATGAAGGAATAAATGATTTCCTTGAAGTTCATAGCAATTGCTATCCAAGATCATTTTGTTCATGTTGTTGTTGTTTACTTTGTTTGTAGAGTAAAAGGGATCTGCACCATATTATGTGAACAGCAAAATTATGAGCAAGACAAATTACATGAAATTGATCTTTTCTTGTGAATGTTGAAGGTCATGTTCTTTCATATATACCAATTTGTCAATAAACTTTGGCCTTTTGTGACACTGGATTTCTAGTAGCAACTATTGGTGATTTTTTTTTACAGTATTGTTGGGAGGTTTTAAGAGGTGATTATTATGAGAAATACCATATATTTACCTATAGGTCATTCTGGTATTTGCCTACAACTGCATCCTCCACAGCCCCCAGCACTTGATAAAATATGTAAGCATTCTACTCTTCCTCCCCCACAGTTACCCATATGCCACTTAATATCTATAGGTACTTCTTACATATCACTCCCTCTTGGAGAGAAAAAATAGATCCAATATACAGTGGCTTATTCTAAAATATATTTAAGAAATACTTCAGCCTCAAGTATTTAAAAGCTTAAAGAGAATAGTACCTTAGCTGGAATAAATCCAGTGTTCAAAGTTTGAAGAAATCCGGTCGGCTTCAAGCAAGCTTCTAGATTTATCCCATAATTTAAAAGACTTAGGCAAGGGAGACTAAAGCATGGAAGTTATTTTTAGCACCACTGAAATTGTGGAGGGACACTTTTACTGCTTTGCAAGTTGAGAAGGTTTTTCTGCTGTGCTTAAAACATGAGGTCTCCTTCCTCCTAAGGCAACACAAGCTTCTAAGCCAGTGTTTGTGAGGCTAGTAGGAGTCTTGTCAGTTGCCACTCGTCAGTTGTGACCAGAGTTTCTGGAAAGAACATGCAGTGGTGATAAGAAGAAAACACACTTTCCAGATGCATATGAATGTTAAAGCTTTAAAGATGGACAAGTCTAAACAAATTAGCTTCTGGTTTTGATGTAATGAAATAGCAAGGTCAAAGCCTATAGCTGTTCCCTCTCAGTATAAACTTAATATTTAAAAAGACCCATATTTCAGCATACTTTTATGCTAGATTTTACATTTTAATAGTAAATATGCCTCAATCTCTTACCCTGGGGGAATTTCATGGGCAATTATGTTGATTGTTTTTGTCTCCTTTTTATTTTTGTTGAGACAGGATCTCACTATGTTGCATGTTGCCCGGGCTAGTCTGGAACTCCTGGGCTCAAGTGATCCCCCTGCCTCAGCCTCCTGAGTAGCTGAGATTACAGGTGTGCACCACTGTGCTCAGCTATGTTGATTGTTTTTCTAATTGCAAGGTGCAGTTTTAAATTTATAATTACTTAAATAAAAATGTAATTACTTAAATAAAAATTAAGGCAGAGAGGAAGCACAAGGAGAACTCTAGTTATCGTAAAATTAAGGGTAAAGTAGTAACCGACTGCCTTATGAAATCTAATGGAAATGAGAAAGTGAAAGTTTCCTCAAACACAGTAACATTTGTTATCCATTTGGGACCAGATTTTTGCCTGACAAAGGGGCATTAAGGATTAGATTGTCTTCCGTAACATTAGTCTCTTATTTTTAGAATATGTAAAAGGAAAGCATGAGATCAATTTTTTATTGTGATAAAATGTACATAAAATTCACCGTTTTAATAATTTTAAAGTATACAGTTCTAGGGCCTTTTACTACAGTGTTGTGCAACTGTCAGCACGAGCTATTTCAATAACATTTTCATCACTCCAAAAGGAAATCTTTTACCTATTAAGTAGTCACACCCCAGTCTCCTTTCCTCCTAACCCCTGGCAACCAAGTACCAGACTTAGGCAACTGGTAAAAGTTGCTTTCTGTCTTTTGTATCTGCCTTTTCTGGATATTTTGTATAAATTGGATCTATTTTTCAAAAGGAGAAAATCCAAGCCAGCCGTAGTTATCATTTGGTAAGTGACATAAAAGCAAATAGTTGAATTTCACAATGAGGGGACCTTTCCTTCTGCCAGCTAGCCATACCATAAGTGAAGAACAAACAGGTGAATCATGATATTGAGCAGAAATAAGTGTTGGAATACCTAGGTATTGTAGATGAGAGCCTAGAATTTGAGGTGAATTCCTATGTCCCAGAAACTTTAAAAATTATTTCATCAATAATTTTCTGTCTGCCATTTTCTTTTAACTCTTTCTGGAGTAAAGACAGAAAATTTTTATTATACTCTGATTTTGGATCACTCGGCTGATCCTTTGTCATTTTTCCCCTTCTACTTTTAGGGTGTTTACTCCATGCTATTTATTTTTATTTACTTGTATTTTTAATTTTTTTAATTGTTAACGAAAGAAATTTATTTCTTACAGTTCTGGAAGCTAGTAAGTTTAATAGTATGACACAGGCATCTGGTGTGGACCTTCATGCTGCATTATCCCATGGCAGAAGAGCAGAAGGGTAAGGGAGCATGTACAAAAGTGAAAGCACTAGGGGCTGGGATTGCTTTTATAACAACCCACTCTCTGGATAACTGACCCACTCCCAAGATAACTACATTATTCCATTCATAAAGCGTCCACCATCAGGACCTAATCACCTCTTATTGAGCCTCACCGTCCAACACGGTTGCATTGGTTATTGTTTCCAACATGTGAATTTTGGGAGACAATGTTATTTATTTTTAATTCCCATGAACTCTTAAAAAAAAACCTCTGGATGTTCTTTTCGTACAGGATCTGGGAAACTGGAAATCTAGTTGCTTCTTAAACATACTTTCAGCTTTTTTTCCCTTTTTTTTTTTATAATTCCATCTTCTCCCCAACTCCCTGAGGTATTTAATGCTTCCAGTTCCTGGGGCTTTTGAGTAATCTATGGCAGGGATCATCAAATTTCTTTTCTAAAGGGTGAGGTAGTAAATATTTTTGACTTTGTGAGACATACAACTTCTCAACTATCAAATGCAACTGCTCACAACTGCTCAACTCTGCCATTGGATTAGGAAAGCAGCCATGGATGATACGGAGATGGATGGGCATAACCTTGTTCCAGTAAAACTTTCTTTACTGACCCCTGGTCTATGATCCATCTGCTTTCCAACTTCCAAACTTTTATTGCTTTCATTTGTCCACACTCCAATTCTTGTTATTTTGAGACTGTATATTTTTAATGCTTTTATTGTTATTTTTCCAGAGTTTCAGCAGTGAAAGTAAATAAATATTTTGCTTCTTCATCACCTTTACCTGCATACCACAGGTGAGCACGAATACGAGGTAGTGTGAAGTATGAAAGTTTGGTATTTCCATTACTTATTTCTGTAATTGGACCTAGACACCACAGGCTTTTTGCACCCACTAATTTGGGTCCTTTAATCTTCCTTTTCCTTTCTTGTGATGCAGATTTTACTGTCTTTTCAGCCTTTATCTAGAAATATATTTCCAGCAATAGGTAGGATCTTAGCATTTGTGATTTCATGTAAAATTAATAGAACATAGATTATAGGCAATGCAGCCAGTGTAGGAGACTAACTTGCAAAGCACAGGTGAGAAAAACAGCCCTCCCAAAGAAGGGCTAGCATCAGCAGAACATGCTGATAATCTGGAGGCTGCAGCTTCTCTGATTGCCCACCAGGGGTAGAACTGAGGCCACTGAGAGCAGTTGCTTGTCCTCGCACCCTGAGACCTTGAGCAAAGGTGGCAAACAGGACAGGAAGCCACTCTCTGAGTCAGCAGCTCCCAAATATAAGCCAGGAGTAGCAGCACATATGTTCCCAAACTGTGATTACACTCCACAATCCCCTCCCTTCCTCTCTCAGAGCAAATCACAACCATTCTCAGTGTACTATTGCTGAGGAAAGAGAACTGGAAAATAAATGCACTGTGTTTTCCAGTGAACATACTATTCAATGTTTAAATAAATGTTATAAAAGCAACAGCTCTCAGGCATAACTGCATGCTGTGATCACCTGGGGAATTTTGAAAACTCCTAAAGCCCAGGCCCCACCCTAGACTATCAATGTCAGACTCTCCGAGGGTGGGGCCCATGTGTTAGCACTTGAAAGCTTCCTGGAGGACTCCAGTGCACAACCAGGTTGAAACCTCGTTTTTCTGCCCCTCCAACTCCCCATGGATTTTCAATCAGCTCACTTTCCTCAGCAAAGGTACATTGACACTAGGGCACGACACAGAGCAAAGAGTGTTCTGACTTGAAACAGGAAATTTAGGAACCTGTAGAGTATCATTATGGTTTTAGAACATAAGCTTTTTTAAATGTAAGACTATGAGAGTTATGTCATATTTAATAAAAGCTCAAATTTAGGCATTATTTTAATAACTTTCTATATAACATTTCATTTAATCTTCATAAGAAACCTATGATGGATTATTATCATTTTCATATTATTACCAAAATAGATCCTAAAGCACAAGGAGGTTAATTTACTTGTATTAGTCCATTTTGTGTTGCTATAAAAGAATACCCAAAGCTGGGTAATTTATAAAGAAAAGAGGCTTATTTGGCTCACAGTTCTGCAGATTGTACAAACATAGCACCAGCATCTGGTGAGCTTCTAGTGAGGCCTCAAGAAGCCTTTACTGATGGTGGAAGGGTGAAGGAGGAGCAGGCATGTTACATGGAGAGAGAGAGGAGTAGATGCCAGGCTCCTTTTAATAGCCAGCTCTCAAATGAACTAATAAAGAGGAAATTTACTCATTACCGAGAGGATGGCATTAAGACATTCATGAAAGACCCACCCCCATGACACAAACGCCTCCCACTAGGTCCATTTTCAACACTGGGGATCACATTTCAACATGAGAGTTGGAGGGGACAAATATCCAAAGCATTTCACTTGTCCAAGGTTACACATAGGAAGTAGATGGCAGACTGCGGGGTTCATTCCTAGTGTTTAAAGTCATGGCTACAATGTCTCTACATTTAATTTCGCAAATGAATGATGCCTTCATAGAAAAGAATCAAATTGCTCCCCTCCCTGTGTCCATGTGTTCTCATTGTTCAACACCCGCCTATGAGTGAGAACATGCGGTGTTTGATTTTGAGAACAGCAAGAATTCTTATGCAATGCTGATGGGAGTATACGTTGACACAGTTACATTGTACAATTCAACATTATGTGGTAAAGTAGAAGGTATGCACACTTTATTACTCAAGAATTCTGAGTATATTCTGGAGAAATTCTGACACTCAGAATTTGTACAAGATGTTCATAGCAGTATTGTTCTTAATAGCTAAAAAATTGGAAACGGTGTTCATTGACAGGAAAATGGGTGAGTAAATTTTTGTTTGGCCACATGCAGAATGTTGCATAGCAGTGAAAATTCTTATTACAGAAACATCAATGAATCTTAGAAACATATTGTGAAAAATTAAACTAGTGTAGTGAAATCTTAAAGAATTTATTGAAGTAGAATATACATACCAAAGAGAATATATGAGAAGTGTGTAGTATAGTAGTCCCAGCCACAAGGGAGGCTGAGGCGGTAGGATCGCTTGAGCCCGGGAGGTTGAGGCTGCAGTGAGCTGGGATTGTGCCACTGCGCTCCAACCTAGGCAACGGGGAAAAAAAACTGTATAGTTGATGAATTTTCATAAAGTGAATATACCCATGTAAGCATTGCCCGCATCAAGAAAGAAAATTTGATTAACAAATATTGTGCAGTTATAATACAGCTAAAAAACAAGAAAAGTGACGCTATTTTACATATACATAACTACATTTATGTTAGAACCATTTTTTTTTTTTAAGCAAGAGAATAACAAAATTTAGGTTCGTGGTTACCTGTTGGTATTTACAAAGAAGAAATACAGTGGTACATGCAACATTACCATTTCTTGTTCTTCAGTTGGATGGTGGATTTATGGGTTTCATTTTATTCTTCATTGTTTATATATGATACATGTTTTGTATACGTCATCTCTTAATAAAATACTGTTGTAGAAAAGAAAAAAATAAGATTACTTTAAAGAAGGATGAATCTAAGATTTAATTACAGAAGTTATTCCAGGTGAAAGCCATAACATGTGCTGAGGTTGTGATTGTTAGTAAGACATATGGAGAAATAAGAAGTCTGATACAGAATTTTTATAGTGTGAGTTAAAGTTAGAAAGATAAAATGGCACAAGCTCTGTCCTCAGTAAATCTACAGGCTGATGGAAAAAGATACTTAAATAGCAAATGCAGATTTAATAAAAAATCTTTAAATACGGTTGTTACAGAAACAAAGTAGGAATTGCTACAGGTTTATACTGGTGAAGGGAAAAGTAAAGAATGTTAGAAAATAGATACAGAAACAGCAAATGAAGTATGGGAAAATTCAAGGAGAAGTAAGTTAATATATACACCATGGAATACTATACAGCCATAAAAAATGATGAGTTCGTGTCCTTTCTAGGGACATGGATGAATCTGGAAATCATCATTCTCAGCAAACTGACACAAGAACAGAAATTCAAACACCACATATTCTCACTCATAGTCGGGTGTTGAACAATGAGAACACATGGACACAGGGAGGGTAGCATCGCAGGCTGGGGTCTGTTGGAGCGAGTGCCAAGGAAGGGACAGCGGATGGTTAGGGAGGTCGGGAGGGATAACATGGGGAGAAATGGCAGATGTAGGTGATTGGGGGATGGAGGCAGCAAACCACATTGCCACGTGTGTACCCATGCAACAGTCCTGCATGATCTTTACATGTACTCCAGAATCTAAAGTACAATTAAAAAAAAAAAAAGAAAATTTAAAAGTTAAAAAGATATATTTGGATCACGTGAGGAATTCTAGGTGAAGATGCTATTCTGCGGTAAAAATTATTTTGGTAAGGCATATTTTTGAGATATTAGAAAGATATTTACACATGAAAATTATTATTTAACAGAGTTTGGAGCTGGGCATGGCAGTACATGCCTGTCTCTTAGCTGCTTGGTAAGGGATGGGAATATAGGCTTGAGTCCAGGAGTTCAAGGTTGCGGTGTGCCATGATTGCACCCATGAATGGCCACTGCACTCCAGCCTGAGCACAACATAGTGAGATCCTGTCTCTAAAAACAACAAAAAATAGTCTAGCAAATAAAGCATTGTAGATAAATGCTTTTCTAAAGTGAAGAATGTGTTTACAGTATGAATAAAATGAAGTCTGATTTTTAGGATTTTTATGTTGAAAGAAATATGGGATAGTGAGTCAGATTAAAAGCATTTGGAGTTACACCTCAGTTTAAATACCTGCTTTGCCTTTTTTGCTTTGTTTTGTTTTTGGACACAGGGTCTGGCTGTGTTGCACAGGCCAAACTGCAGTGGTATAATCATAGATACGTACAATCATAGATCACTGCAGCCCTCAAACTCATAGGCTCAAGTGATCCTCCCAACTCAGCCTCTTGGAAATAACAGGCACATGCCACCACACCCAACTAATTTTTAAATTTTTCAGAGAGACATAGTTTTGCTGTGTTGTCCAGGCTAGTCTCAAACTCCTGGCTCCAAGAGATCTTTCCACCTTGGCCTTCCAAAGTGCTGGGACTAAAGGTGTGAGCTACCACTTCCAGCTCTTGCTCTGCATTTTAATATCCATGTGTCCTTAGCTGAATAATGGAAATTCTTTGCATTTCTTTAGAAATAAAGGTAGTATCTCCTAGTATTATAGCAAGGGCTAAATGAGAGTATTGAAAGCTTGTAGCTTAGTGCCCAGTGTATGTTAAGTATTCAATAGATGTTTCTAAATGAGGACTTTATATGCTCTTCAACTACGAGTTTTTCAAATAGATTTAAGATTTCTTGTGATGAAAATAAAACTTTATCACTTTAATAAAGAATGTCATAAAAGTATTTTCTCATGTCTGATAACTTATTATATACTCTTTTCTACTGCTGTTCCTTTTGTTTTTATTACAGATCAACGTAAGAGTAACTACAATGGATGCTGAGCTGGAATTTGCCATTCAGCCCAATACAACTGGCAAACAACTTTTTGACCAGGTATCATTTAACTGCATGAAATATGCAACTTTTGATACCATAGTGTGAATGTTGCATATCTCCTTCTCTATTTTTCTGTTCTTTTGCTGATAATCCAACAATGTAGCACTTGGAATTTTTCATGGTAGCTATTCAGATACCCCTACTATAGTGGTAGGGATATTCTTTATTCTTTTACATTCCAACATTTGTGGGAGAGGACTTCTCAAAAATAATTTTCAGCAGGCATTTATTTAACATCTATGAAAATCATTGTGATGGTGACTAAAAGGGATTCAATAATAATCTACAAAGTTGAGTGAAATGTGTAGGAATCATGGGCAGAGGAGACAGCAGAAACAAAAGCATAGGGAATTACAGGTAGAGAGCATCCCTTACCCAAAATGCTTGGGACTAGAAGTGTTTAAGATTTCAGATTTTTTTTTAGATTTTGGAATATTTACATATGTATCATGAGATATCTTGGGGATGGGACTCAAGTCTGAACACAAAATTCATTTATGTTTCATGTATAACTTAGACACATAGACTGAAAGTAATTCTATAAAATACTTTAAATAATTTTATGCATGGGCTGGGCATGGTGGCTCACACTTGTAATATCAGCACTTTGGGAGGCTGAGGCGGGCAGATCACCTGAGGTCAGGAGTTCGAAACCAGTCTGACCAACATGCAGAAAACCCATCTCTACTAAAAATAGAAAATTAGCTGGGAGTGGTGGCATATGACTGTAATCCCAGCTACTTGGGAGGCTGAAGCAGGAGAATTGCTTGAACCCGGGAGGCAGAGGTTGTGGTGAGCTGAGATTGCGCCGTTGTTCACCAGCCTGAGCACCAAGAGTGAAACTCAATCTCAAAATAGTAATAATAATAATAATTTTATGCATGAAATAAAATTTATACTGAGTTTTTATTTCAACCCATCACATTAGGTTAGATGCGGAACTTTGCACTTGCAAAGTCATGTTGGTACTGAAGAGGTTTCAGATTTTGCAGCGTTTCGGATTTTGGATTTTTACATTAGGGATGCTCAACTTGTATAGACTATAAGGAGATCACTAACAATTTGGTGTCATAGGTTCATAATGTATGAGGCAAACAAGGATTGGGATACGGAGGTCAGGTATCCAGTATGTTGAGGAACTGGGACTACTGATCTTATCTTTCTTCTCAGTCTTGGGTATGCATTAGAGTCACCTGTGGAGCTTAAAAAAAGCGGGGAGGAGACAGTGCCTGGAAAACCCCTTCCAGAGATGCTGATTTAATTGTCTGGGCCTACTCTAAATTATCAGTATTTTAAAATTTTAGCTTGCCAGGTAATGTTATATTGCAATGTGAGAAAGTTTTACTGAGAAAATAAGGTAAGAGATTGTTCCCAGGGGTCAAGGAGGGTGGTATATCATGCATGGCATGAAACTTAGAGGAGGATAACTTTTACATGAACTTTACATATACTTTTTCCTAGGAGTAGGAGAGTAATAGCTTGTACTCAGAATAACTTGATCTTATAGAATGAAAGAGTTTCTAGCATTTCAGCAATACGTAACATGAGATACCTTGGGTTTGTTAGTTGTCATGCTGTCAAATGCAGATTCAAATCTGATGAAATAAAAATTTTAAATTCTGAAAAGTTGCTTCTTCTCCTGACAAATAATATACTTAATCCCCTGATTAGGTAATTCATAAATTTAAAAGTCCCGCTAAGGTCTTTTTGGATGATGAAAGGCTTTTCGTGTGGATGAGCAAATTTTTTTTTTTTTTTTTTTTTTTTTAAAGAT